>JACEVL010001182.1:70000-72500 GCA_020284085.1 Aporrectodea caliginosa
GATAGGATCCTCAGTTTAACGGCAGCTTATGACAACATAGGCCGTTGCCGCCGACAAAGATTAATTTTGGCATATTACAGCTCTTTTTATCGGATATTATTTTGGATGATATTGACCAAGTAGCCTAATGACGAATAAATAGCGTGTTCGTCATTCATTTTAGAGGTGTCTAAATGAATAATGAATAGAGGTCGCTCTTGGTGATAGTATTTGTTAATGTATAATTATTATTCGTTATTTCGATCAGTTCTCGGCGTTTCATATGGCACAATACAGCTACACTCATGAACAAGACGCCTGTAAAGAATCAGTTGATGATATTTATAACTTTATTTCGAGCGGTTTTCACCAACGTACGACATAAATAGGAGACCACTTTCACTTATTGCAGGGGTGTCAAAGAGCCGGTCCGCGGGCTATTTCTATCCCGCCGACGATGTATTTGTGGCCCGCGTAGCCTTGCCTATAAAGTCTAAACAATTTGAGAATGAAGGCAGTGCCAGACCCAAGCCTGAATAAAGGAGGAGATCGACGCTAATGATCTTTGGTATCACACAGTGTCGTTAAACTGAAACTACTACTACTAATAAAGGAAATGTGATGTTCTTGTCTGATAACGAAGAAAATTAAGTTTTTAGAAGACTAATTTGACTGTTTATATGCAAAAATATGCACCATGTAAGATTTAAGATTTAGTTTTGCAACGAATTTCTGGGGATGGTCTCAGTGAGCCCTCCCGAGCTCCCAGACCACTATGTTATTTTGCTCAGGCGCCTGCTGCACCCTGGTTCGCCACTTGCTCGAAAATATTGAAACTGACCCACCGTTAAAAAGGTTTGACACTTCTGACTTATGAGGCTGAAGAATATGGTTCCAATATTGTAAAACAGCGCTGCTCTTATTTATACGGCAAAGATCGTATTTAAAAGAGGTGTGTCATTATTTTGAACAGGTCTCACTAGGGAATGGCCGATTGGCATTTTTGCCGTTTTCCGACTCCGGATGGTAACCGGATATTTTTACCTGTTTTTTCGATGAATCAGGAATCGATCCGATTAGTAAGCAATATTTATTTTCATTTGCAAAGATATAATAATTAAAAGCTTTTTAAAGTCAAACCAAGAGATGTTTATGAAATGAGCTATTTCATTATATTACACGTAGTTTCAATGATAAAGATTAAAGATTACCACAGTAGGTCGACAAAACAGGTTACTATTTCGGTATTAATGAAAGAAGAATATGTTTTTGGTAAAAAATATTTTTTTTCTGGTATTTGAATCGGTAGTTCTGGGAGGCGCTTATTCCTATTAATACCGATTACTTCAAAAACCGGCCCAAACCGATTACCGAACGGATAATCGGTCCATCCCTAGGTCTCACCGTTCGTACGGCATAACACATTAGTTAAAGAGGTATATAACTAGTAATAGACGGCAACTGCATGTTTAAGGACTTTGTGTTGTAAAAAGATTTATTGCGTCGCCCTATTCCTTCATCCAGTCTTGAGAATGACACCAAAGTTATATTGGCAGCGCTTGGCGGAGTTTTAACTTATCGATCCGAAAGAATACTTTTTAAAGGTGTCTGATGAATACATCGTATGCCATTAAGGTTGATAGAAAGAATTGTGTTGTACCATAAAGCAACACTCCGGATGCAGTATCGAAATATGTCAGGTTTCTTCGTTATATCATTTATCGGAAGTACGTTTAAAAGGTGTGTAAGTTATCAGTAATCATGCGCTTAACAGTTTCAATTTTATTAGTATGTATGTATGTATGTTTGAGCACTTGTTATAGCGCCCCTTCAAGATTTCTACTCAGAGGCGCTCCCGACTACAGCGCGGACACTGAATCGGAGTTTCACGCCGAAGCGCATGAGCAATTGCGAGTGAAGGACTTGCCCAGGGTCTATAGTAGGCCTACACTTTTGTTGTATTTTTAATCTATCTCTGGCGAGACTGCAGCATTATGTAAATATTATACTTGCGCTTTTATATTACAAAAAAACTTAATTAAAAGTTGTTTAAATTGTAATTAATTTTGTTAGTTTCTATAAATTAACGACCTTGTCTGTAGTTCATGTTTCACGACGCTGTGACACAACAAAGATAATTATCGTAGCCCTCTTCGTTTTTCAAGGAACCATCCGTACTCTGGTAGTGCCAGTCCGCATCCTGGAGAAGGGAGGAGGGCGATGCTATCATCTTTGTTATGACACAGTATCGCTAACTAACCAACCAGAAGGGAATCTCTTCTTTGATCATAGTTTAATTCAGGATGTCATTAGAAAAGGAATAAAACAGTCCACCCTTAGACACCTTTAAAACGCTCTTGAACAAACATATATAATTAAAAGTATTATCGCTATATTATATGGAGTTCTGCAGTCTAGTAAGTTAAGGTCACAAGATATCGTTAAAAACTGAAAAAACTAATGATTTCTTAAGACACATTTAAAAGTTCTTTAAACGTACCCTATAATATAAAACAATTTG
>JACEVL010001182.1:77500-114049 GCA_020284085.1 Aporrectodea caliginosa
AAAGCGCCTCTCACAGTACAAAGGAATCACTAGGTAGTGTCGTATCGTATCGTATCTAAAGATTTATATAGCGCCTCTCTCAGAATAACTATTCAGAAGCGCTCTCGGCACGAAAACCCCGTTTTTAAAGAACGAGAGACCAAAGAGGAAAAAAGAGGAAAAACTAGTAATTAGTTTAGCCCTTAATGAGGGGGGAAGGTCATTCCAAGTAGAGGGACCAACCACGGCAAATGTAGTGCCAGACCCAAGCCTGGAGAAAGGAGGAGGGTGACAGCATCACTCCTAGCAGCCGTAAGATGTCGCCAAACACACGAGTTCTTCGACCAACATCGGGTCCATGTATATCCCGTGCAAATATTGGTTTCTGTCGGTTTGAGTGGAAAATTCGTCGAATTGTGTTTGCCAAAGTCCTTCAGAGTCGACGATTCGAAAGTCTGTCTTGCACGAGTCACTTAGGACTCGGGGGGGGGGGAGCGGTTGCCATAGAGACTGGGATTACAATACAATACATCGGGGGCTCGATAGCGCATTGGATAACACACTGGATAGAGAGCGAGAGGTACTGAGTTCGAGCCCCGTTAGGGCGGACGTGCTTTGTAGGCTGCTATTAGCGCCGTGTATTGCAGGCTGTCTGTTCTGTTAGTAGTTAAGATTTGTTGTTTCAATTAAGTAAGTAAGTAAGTAAGTACGTGCTTTATTGAACCGCCTGCAAACGCACTGCGGGAACATCAGATAGAGTAATGAATCACAAATCACAAAAATCGCAAATGTCAAAAATATCATAAAATACAATAAAACAGACATCTATGGATTATATGAGATTAAGGTAATAGTAAAAAGAAAGATCAGTAATAAAATCATAACATGTAAATGTACAGCGCAGTGCGTTTGTCAGGCGCTCAATTAAAGAAAATATAATATTTATTATTATTATTATTATTATTATTACAATATGATAAGATACATTACAATACGCCTGGAATTGTGGTCAGGGATTTGTCGTCTTAGAAACTGAATATTCTGAATTATTATTATTATCATCATCATCGTCGTCATCGTCATCATCTCTATGAGACGAAGTTCAACTCAGTCAGAATGCTGAATATGTTATTAGATACATCTGAGAACTCAGAAGTATATATAACGAATATGGAATTCGTTAAAAAGGTGTCTTTCAATGATGATAAGTCACTGAGGACTCGTGGGGGGGGGAGTTGCCATAGAGACGGGGATTACAATACAATACAATACAATATGATACAATACAGTAGAATACGCCTGGCATTGTGGTAAGTGATTCGTCGTTGTAGGAGTTATCATTGTCATCATCTTCGTCGTCGTCGTCGTCATCATCATCATCATCATCATCATCATCAAAATGAGACGAGATTCGATTCAGAGGATGTAAGAATATAATATTCGAGTCTTTTATTTAGAACAAGGTTTAACGTCGTCATATGACAACAAAGGCCGTTGACGACAATTTAAACATATACAGTGCAGTTAAAAATGAATTCATAGTGTCCAAAAGACACCATTTAAGACTGTCCAAACATACTATTAAAATGTCATTAGTGTTCATTGTTTAACGACATTAAAAAAAATTATAGTTCATAACGACTTTCATACATGCAATGTGGTATCTTATTTAAATTCAACAATATTTATCAGCAATGGTCGTATACAAGAAATGTTTCCCAAAATTAATTCTCAATCACCATTCCTAATGCACATTTACTTCTTAATCTATTTATTTCAATAACAATTATTTATTTTACAAGTTTATACAACATGAAATTTTAACATGAAGTTCTAATTCCACTTTTGAATTTTTAAGAAGACATCATTCAGAAAAATCAAACATTATTAAAGAAATATATTCAAACAGTGAGTATGACAATTCTTTATAATTTATTATGCTATTGCGTTGGTAATAAAAGAGAACCGAAAATTCACACGAGATTTTCAATCAATTACAGTTAATTTTCTTAATGCAGCTTAATTGATACATGCAAGTAAGACATAAAGATTGTAATTTTTTTTAGTCGTGTTTTATTTTTTAATGTGCATTTATTATGATAATATTGTGTGATTGAAATGATAAAATACTTCCATAAAATGTACCAAAAAATATTCGAGTCTGATAACGCTGAGAAATATATTGCGAATATGAAGATCGTTTAAAAGGTGTTTAAGAGTAATAATGATAATAATAATATATTTATATCTATATTTATTATTATTATTATTATTATTATTATTATTATTATTTTTATTATTATTATTATTATTAGTTTTATTATTATTGATGTAATTATTATCATTATTATTTGTCCAGATTTAATCCATTTTGACCGTTCATTTGTATTTCCCTTATTCATCACAACCAATAAAGATATAAAAGGTGATGTTCTGGAATCTAACCTGGTCCTTTCGTTCCGCCGTAGAGCAGCCTACCCAACCGGAAGATTACAGCTCGTTCGTACTCCTGTACAACCTGAACGAACAACAGAACAACACGTAAAACCTGAATCATAACATCCATAAACTTTTCTCCATATGCAAATAAACGACGTGCATATTCAAATGAGCCATATGTAGATTACAAATATTCATTTGCAGATACATATTATATCTAAGCATCACCGTGCTGTATGTATAGTATGTCAAAAATGTTTGGATTGGTTAGTTAGACACGAACTGGTTTTACACACCTTTCAAATGTATTTTGCGACTCTATAATAATGATCATCGACAACGTGGGCTTAATTAGGGAAGCGCGAATAGCGTCTGGCACCTCTTAAATTGAAGCTTCGAGATGTTAATATGTAAACTTGATTTATTTCAGAAAATTTATATAGCACCCCTTCAAGGATGCCTACTCAGAAGCGACCTACTCTGGGTCAAACTTTAACCCCGCCACTGTTCGTACTCTGGCAGTGCCAGTCCCAACCAAACCTGGATGAAGGAGGAGGGCGACACTAATGACCTTTGCTATCACAGTGTCGTTAAGCTGAAACTACTACTAGGGTTTAACCTTTTTGCCCGTAATGCGGCAGTGCCAGTCCTTTGTTGCGATAATGATGATATTGTTGTTGTTGTTGCTGTTGTTGTTGATGATGATGATGTTGTTGATGATGATGATTATGATGATGATGATGATGATGATGATGGTGATTATGATGGTGGTGATGATGATGATGATGACGACGACGACGACGACGACGATGATGATGATGATGATGAAGACGACGATGATGACGACGACGACGATGATGATGATGAGTTCTCTGTCCGAAGGCAGGTTCATTGGCTTTTTATACATACCAAATGGGGATGAGATGATTGAGGTGGTTTCCCATTGCCTTCCTCACAGACAGACAATTATGGGTGAGCAACTTGTACAAGGTCGCTACGCAGTGACTTGAGGTCGATTAGAACCTTGAGTCCCTCCGATTACAAGGCACAGAATATACCGCTACACGTCCGCGTCCCATTTTGTTGCCATAAGATGTCGTTAAACTCTGGATCAGACAAGGTGGCTTAATTTTTTTTCTCCAGGCTTGGGACTAGCACTACACTACGGTCAATGAGGATGTTGAACATTAATTGATAGGATAGGATCCACAGGTCAGCTTATGACAACATAGGCCGTTGCCGCCGAATTAATTGATTTTATCAAGCTTAATTATATATGACTGAGCTGCCATTTAAAAGAGGTGTTCAACATTCCAGCGTACATTTGAGCCGTACAAGCTTCCTGGATTCATTTAGCATCTGCTATTTCGAGACAACGTATTAGACATTTTTGTACCTATTGTGACTTGAAAAACACCTCTTTTCATAACCTTTTTGACCCTTGTCCCGATATTTTTTGACTGTTTGCGACTCGGAACATAGATGGCGGCTAGGTCTCTAATATACCGTCCGCACAATGGCATATAAATTATATAATGCATATTACTATAATAACGGAAAGTAGATGGTCCCCTATCCCATCTGTCCAACGATCAATTTTTCATAAGCCACGAAATCCACTCAGACATTGACAGACCGTAGATATAGACAAACGGAAAGACAGAAGTATGGACAGATAGACAAATAGATGGACCGACAGATGGATAAATAATGAGAATAATAATATTAATAATATTTTGTTATTATTTCAATTTAATCAGTTGTATTATCAACTATATTAATATCATCATCATCGTCATCGGCAACATCATCATCATCGTAACCTAGAGCACACAACCATACTCTCCCACCCAAGGACAACTCTCAATTTATTCCCAGATCCTTATATAAAAATAGTTACTAGATTATTCTAAAACTTTCTAATAAACTTTAATTATTCATTATCACTCATGTTAGCATTTCTTATTTTTTTCTCGATAAACGAATATATATATATATATATATATATATATATATATATATATATATCATCATCATTATTGTTATTGATGTTATTATTGTAGGTGCTGCCGTTAAACACCTTTTAAACGGTAGTCATCTACTCTATGTAGGTCTTCTTGCAGTACGCTTTTTGATTTATTTCAAAGTAGATAATGTGCTAAACTCTCCATCCATTTAAAAGGACGCGTAGATAAGTAAGTAAGTAAGTAAGTATTTCCTTTATTGAGAAGCACTAGCAAACGCAAAGCACTATACATAGCAAGATTAATACATTCAAACAAATAAACAAAAATATAATAATATTTATAGAGCAAGGAAGGTTCACGCCAACGACTTCTGCTGTCGTTAGATGTCGTTAAACTCAGGATCCATCCAAGTACTCGAATCTGCTTTTAGACACCCGTAAAACGCGTTCTCCGAGGTTATAATAAGTTTTAGCGGGTTATGCGTTATAATTACTTTTTCAATTAGCGTGGTATGTCGACGTCAACGGCCACAAGATGTCGTTAAACACTGGTAAAGAATATCAGAAGGTTCTTCCAAACGAACGACCACGCAACTGCCTAAATTGAAACTATGATAATGATGATGATAATAATGATGATGATGATGATGATGATGATGATGATGATGATGATGATGGTGGTGGTAGTGGTGGTGGTGGTTGTGGCTGTGATGATGATGATCACGATAACGATAAAGATGACGATGACGATCGCGATGATGATGATAATAAGTAAGTAAGTAAGTAAGTAAGTATATTCTTTAATGAACCAATTGCATATCCGCACTTTGGTGTACATACATTTATACAGAGTATAACATTCTTATTATAAACGATCTGCGTGAGAGATTGTTCGCTTGTGGAATAAAACGGTCATGTAATCTCGGGCGCAGGGTGTAGGGGAGCGGTTTTTTGGGGGAGTAGCCCATGGAGTACACGCCCTGGGTTTCCTAGGACCGCAGAGAAGAGGCGTGAGTCAGCAGTGTTGCAAAGATGTTCAAATGATGATGACGACGACGATGATGATGATGATGACGACAATAACAACAATAATAATAACATGAGGCTTACACTACAGACAGATAGACAGACAGATGGACAAGCAAGCCGCAAAGGAGGAAGAGAAACAGAGACACAGACAGGCAAGCGGACGGCCAAACATACTAGATCTTGTTATATATCGCCTTATCGTATTTTACTCTACTTCTGATTCCGGACACAATTTTAACGACAGCAATTGCTGCTTATATATATAACATCGTTGAAACTGTTTTAAAGGTGTCTAAACAGAACATTCAATTCAAAGCACGCTTCAGCTGGATACGGTAGCGGTGAAGTGGCCCTTCGAATTAGGCTTCTTTTACAGGCGCTTACTTTGTCTTTCGTCAACCGCTCATAGCGCCACGTAGCGACCGATCTCTTCTTGTCAACTTAGTATTTTAATAAACGAAATCTACTACCGCTGTGCGGCGCTACAGTCGCACGACGAACTTTTCTCCATAATGCATAATCAGTATTAATCACGGCTGCCGTACAGAACCCAGGTGTAGAACCCAGGCACATGTATCAATGATAGTGGTGGTAAAATAATGCGTTATGGCAACAGCAGCAGCAGAAGTAGTAGTAGTAGTAGTAGTAGTAGCAGTAGCAGTAGCAGTAGCAGTAGCAGTAGCAGTAGCAGTAGCAGTAGCAGTAGCAGTAGCAGAAGTAGCAGTAGCAGTAGCAGTAGCAGTAGCAGTAGCAGTAGCGGTAGCGGTAGCAGTAGCAGTAGCAGTAATTTTTGTATCTCCGTATAATTTTTTAATTTTTGAGGGATTTGAGGTACTTGGGCCAAAAAATTGCTTTAAATAAATTAGTAAATAAATAAATAAGTAAATGTTCTAGATATTTTTCTAGAAAGTAGGAACAGTGGTGCAGAAAATGCGAGATTGCACCTTGAAATAGCGTTTAATTATTTGACACCTCTTTTAAGATTAAAACTCGTTTTATAATAATGTATCAACCAAAAAATAGGTGTATAATCTTATCAATTGCTTTCAATGTTAGCAAACATTTGGACTGCATCGTAAAATATATTCAAATCACCTTAACACATTTTTGATCGATCCTCGACTCGTTCCGATCTCACAGCATCTCACTCGATCTGAAGCAAATTGGGGTGTTTTGCGAACCCCCTCTGCGCCCTCATGCTAAACTCCGGCGCCCTGGGTGTTGATAGCATGTTTGTTTTGCAGGCAATGAATGATGTCATAAACGCCGCGCTCTGATTGGTCGGTTCCCTGGAGCGCCATCTGGTCAGTGGCAGAATCGTTCAGTCTCTGTTGTGTTCATAGGTGGAGCCACTGGAACAGTTGGGTTAATCGCTTGACTGCGTCAGATATATGTGTGGGCCTCATATGGGTGTGAACGAAGACAGACAGGCAAGCATACAGAGCGACACATATACACAAACACAGACACAGACAGACACACATACAGACAGACACACACACAGACAGACAGAGACACATACAATGCCAAGAAGGCAGAAACACACAAACACACACACACACACACACACACACACACACACACACACACACACACACACACACACACTGTGTTCTTTGACTTGCGGGACGACAGAGTTTATCGTATCGTTTACATGTTCGTTTCTGATCGAAGCAGGCACTTGTGTGTGGTCAGAATGCGCAGATATAATTGTCTATCGTTGTTTGCAGTAATAGTATACAGTGTTCTTTATTGTATATTGTTTTGCATTGTATTACGGTCTATTATATTGTATTGTTTTGTATACCTGTATGCCATCCAGCGTCCATATTAGTTGCAAGTTTGCCAACCTCTCATTATTGTTGGTACGCCTGTGCCATTAGCTACGGTTCATATTCACGCTAACTTATAGCATGATCTAGACCAAAAAAAGAGGTGTTCAAAATACCAGCGTACAATTACGCCCTACAAGCTTTCTGGCTGGATTTCGTTCCTGCTATTTCGAGACCGAGCATTAGACATTTTTCGTCATACTATGGCTTAGCATTCATCTCCTCTTATAGATTCTCACCTGCCATTTTCACCCTCGCCCGATATTTCTCGCCGTATCTGAGTCAGAATATTTATATCGATGCAAGCCGTAATTTTCATCGACACAATGGCCGTTGCCGGAGGTTTATTAATTAGATGAACGGAGTAGAGTGCGGCCTACAAGATGAGTTATATCCTTGTTGAGTGTCGAAAGCAGCCGCGCGTGCGACGCTTTCAGACGCCATCGCCGAGTCAAATTGGATGGACGCCTCTTGGCTAATCGATAATCACCGGGCGTCCAACGCGCATGCCCGATCGCGTCGTTATTAACGCCATCTTGAAAATGGCTGGGGTGATCTATTGCAATCCAATCTGATAATTCGCTGATCCTTTGACCTTTGAAAGGCGATAGAGGCGGCAGGATTTTTATTTATAAGGTTTCTGACGTGTTTTTACGACAGATTAACGTTTTAATAGCGTTAAACGCCGACGCTGTGAGCGAAACTACGAACGCGATATGAGAATGCTCGTAATATCGTCTAGAATAAGTCCATTTTTATGGAATAATCGCGAGTTTGTTTCGCGTAGGTGTGGATGTCAGTTTGTCAGTTTGAGTGTTGGAAAATCTAGAAGAGATGAGCAGTCCCGTAAGGTCCCGTAAAATAGCCATGAGGCAGCCATCAGTATCATGGGCGTATTTAGGGGTGGTTTTACGGGTTCAAACCCCCAAATAACTTTCCTAAAAAAATTATATGCTTTACATGCAAAATACAAAAAAACCTGGACTTTGCGACGATTTTCAATGGACCCCCTAAATCTTTAAAGCCCGCCCGAAATTTTTTTCTCGCTACGCCCATGATCGGTATGAAGTGTTAGCGACTTCACTTTCTTAGCCACAGCATATGACGGTGCTGAGCAGGTGTGAGTGAAGGACTTGCTGAAGGTCCCTACACAGTAACCGTCTCAGAGGAGGAGGATCGAACCTATACTCTCCGCGTTTCAAGGCGACCGCTCTAACCAATTGAACATAGAATTTCACTCTTTGATTTAAAAAAACCAATCGGGTGCCACTTATATATAGCGTCTGTTCGCACATTTTTAAAGGTGTCTAAAGACAGCGCTCTACCAATCAACTTTATAAGGCGAAAGATTTATTCGTGGATTGAATAGAAACCAGAGTTAAACTACCAGTCAACAATGTTACCCATCCTTATATAAAGTCACTTGATAACGCTTTAAAGGTGTCTAAGGAAGGGCGCTCTAACAAGTTTCCTAGCGTCTCTCTTCAAACTGAGTAGGAGAAGTTTCTAGACAAGCATTGATGAAACCGTATTATTTACTGAGAGTGTGAAGAGAGCAGACGGAGGCAAACCTTTAGGCAGACGCAGAGGGAGACGGGGAAGGTCAAACCGACGAGAATCCAGGAGAAGACCGTCAGAGCCCAGCCACAACATCCGAGTCCAGGCTTCGTATCTTCTGCTGGGAATGTCAAAAGAACAATAAGAAACACGTTTATTATTACTACGCATTTATTATGATATTAATCAATAGAATCATCATTATCATTGTCATCGTCGTCGTCGTCGTCGATCATCATCATCATCATCATCATCATCTTCTTCTTCTTCTCATCATCATCATCTTCATTACTACTACTACAACTACTACTGCTGCTACAACAACAACTGCTACTGCTGCTGCTACTGCTACTGCTACTGCTACTGCTACTACTACTACTACTGCTACTGCTACTACTACTACTACTACTACTACTACTACTGCTACTGCAACAGCTACTATTGCGATTGCCATTTTTATCATTATCATAAGCATTATCAATTATTCTTTAAAATTTTTATTATAATGCATTTATTTAGCGCCACTATAATATGACGAAGTATCTGTCGATGGCTCTGATTAATTGTGAATGAAGGACTTATTCAAGGTTCCTACACAGTAACCGTCTCAAGCAAGGAGGATCGAATTCGTATTCCCTACATAACAAGGATACATCTGACACCAAGCATAATTACAAAATTATTTATAAATTCTGTTAAACCATTAAAAAGGTGTTTGGTCTCAACAGCAGTTTAAAGTTTTCCACATTAGGCTGCAAAAGCATCATAAACTGATATAACAGAATTATTGTGTCCCTTCCTTATATATCTCTATTGAAAACATTTTAAAGGTGTCTAAGGAGATAGCTCGTGCCAATCGTATACCTTGTGCCAATACATAAATTGGCTTCTAATTGGCTATATTCATTTATGTGTGTATTTATTTGTTGGCTACATCCATCAAGTCACTGATTCATTCATTTATTGCTAATTATTTATACTGCGCCCCATAGAGCTGAGTAATCGATGGCGTGAATAATTAAAAAGGCAGTTAATTTTAGACACCTTTTTCATAGGCTCAATAGGCTTTATATATAATTTCGGATGGTTTCGTCAGATGTGGTTAAATAATTCATACGTTTAAAGGTAGATGTTTTGCTCGTCGGTTTAGACGGTTTAAAACAATTTAAACATGTGTCTGTGGCGTAGAAATAGCAGCGCCACCTAACGATGTTAAATGAGTCTTTCACAGCGTAAGTTGAGACAGGATGTACACTGTGCTCTCTTCTGCTCCTGGATCGCGTGCGTGCGTGACATTTTTGTGCCTCCTAGCACCCCTTCCCTCCCCTCCCCTCTTATAGCAGCGCGACCTACTGAATAGAAATGAATCAGTAGTGGCGCGCCACCCATCAGCATTACAGGAAAACGTTCACTGAGCGTTTATTGCATTCTGTACGTCAATGGCTCTTGGCAGTCGTGAGATTTCGCTGCAGACGACTGATGGTAGAAACGTAAATTGCAGTTGATATTAAACACCTTTTTAATGTGTTCAACAGAAATTATATAGTCGGCGAATGAACCATTTTTCTGTGAATTCATTGAGAACGGCGTACTAGTGAGGGCTGTTAGACCGAAAATTTAAGCGGATCGGGACCGGTTGGACAAAAGCACCAAACTTTCTGTGTACTTAGGTTTGGTCATATGGTAATGGTTTTTGGTAGGATCCACGCGATCCGACCACGGGGTCACCCCTCAAAAATGCATTTTAACCAAGATGGCGGCCAATAATGGCGCCAACACAGAAAACAGTATATATCAGATCATAGATAAGCTACAAAAACAAACAAAGTATCAAATTTAACATTATCGAGGTCAAGGAATCGATTTATCATAGTGGCAATAGTGTCCGAATGTTACTATCCAAGATGGCGTCCAATATGGCCGACAACACACAAAAATATGTATCTATCAGGTCAGAGGTAAGCTACAATGGCAAATGAAGTGTCGAATATAATATTTTCAAGGTCATTGAATCGATTTATCGTAGTGGCATTAGTGTCCGAATGTTACTATCCAAGATGGCGGTCAATATGGCCGCCAACACACAAAAATATGTATATATCAGGTCAGAGGTAAGCTACAATAGCAAATATTAAAAGTGTCGAATATAATATTTTCAAGATCAAGAAATCGATTTATCGTAGTGGCAATAGTGTCCGAATGTTACTATCCAAGATGGCGTCCAATATAGAGGTCACGAGTGCTGAGCTACGAATGCTCAATTTAATCGCGCCAAAAACGTGCGAGCTCGATCCTGTACCCAGTCTTGAAGCTGGATGGGCTGGATTCAAGTGATTAAGCAAATTACCGCCTGATTGCAAATGTGACATTTCCTTCTAAGGTTCTGGAATGTATTGTTGCTATTGTTTATCTAGATATAAATGGTTTGCTTTCCTCCCAGCAGTCTGGCTTTAGGAAGAATCACTCTATGGAGACTCTCCAAAACGCCTCAGGACAGTCTGACCTCTATGGCGCCATAGATGTCGGACTCTCTCTCTCTCTCTCTCTCTCTCTCTCTCTCTCTCTCTCTCTCTCTCTCTCTCTCTCCTGACCATCTTCGATGTCAGCTCAGCTTTTGACTCTCTTGACCATAATAAGTTTTACTCCTTCAACGCCTTTCTGCTTCTTTTGGGCTGACAGACAAACCGCTAGAGTGGCTTCGATCCTTTCTGTCAGAGCGCACTAATCGTGTAGTCTTTGGCTCCTGTAGGTCCAGCTGGGTTCTAGCCCCTTTTGGTGTCCCATAGGTTTTAGTGCTGGGCCCAATGCTTTATATTATCTAATCGTCTGGTATTGGGGTCTTGCTGGCGTCATGTGGGCTTCTGCACCAGCTAGGCTATATGCTGACGATGTGCAGACCTACACCCATTGCCACCCCAATTGCGGGGTGGATTGCCGTTCAGCAGATGTGCCAAGCTATGGATGCCCTTCCACTTGGTTAGCATCCAATCGCCTGCTTCTAAACGCCTCTAAGAATCAATTCATTTGTTTGGGTTGTGGTAGACGGCTGGCGAGCATTGACCGATGCCTGGTTTCGGAAAAGTTCCGGCATGTCACCTTATTGGATTCGGTCCGGGACTTGAGGTAACTTTGGATCAAGAACTTTGTTTTTCTCAGCACATAAATGAGCTTGCCCTTAGCTGCTATTATCAGCTACGTCAATTGAGGGTTATTTCTCGCTCCCTATCCCGTGACGCTGCTGTGATCCTTATCCATGCTTTTGTTACTAGCAGATTGGATCACTGCAGTTTGATCCTGGTGGGTTTGCCACAGAGCCATGCACTTGGACTAATTCGGCGCCTAATTGGTTTTTCGTTCAGCTGCTCGTCTTAGAGGAGCTTTCTCAAATATGCTCCTGTTTCTGTATTATATGTGGAATGTATTGTACTGGCTCTCTGTCCCACAACGCATTCTATGATGATGATGATGATGATATATTCGTTTATTTATCAAACAGGAAGACACACCGCTTCACAACTTACATACACAAAGAGTACTATAAAGAGTACTATACAGAAAAAAGGGAATAATGTTAGTTTTTAAGATTTGGGTCAACGTGGTGGCTTAAAATTCGCTTGTATAGAACTCGAGGTATAAAGTTCTTGCAGTCTTTTGGAGGAAGTACAAAGTCATGTGCACGAGGCCGGAGAGCGTAGGGTCGCAGCACAGGTGGCGGAAAGAAGCGTCGTAGGACGTGCATCTCATACAGATGATGGACTGGAGGAGGCGGTCTTCAGCTGACGATACGCGCTCTTCGATGGTTGCGGTTCCAGATGGTAGATAACCCAGGCGAGCAGCTCTTGCAAGAAACCGTTCAAGTCTGTTGCGATCGGCTGCTGACGCTTGGCCCCACCATGCTGGTGCCGCGTATAGCAACCTGGAGATGGTGGTGGCCTCGGCAACCAGGTGTAACGCCTTTGGTGGAAGGCCATGCGCTCGGAGGAAACAGGGCGTGCAGGGGGCTTATCTGTCGTTTCGTCCAAGTCATCAGCAGGGAGATGAGATCGCGCCCGAGGGTACATCTAAGGATATGCACACTGCTTTAACTTAGTCGGCTAATTGGGCGCCGAGCATCTCACGGTTTTTCTCTAATAGGGTTGCTGTTTTGGTCTGGCGGTGCATCCTTGGCTGTGCCTCGGCCTATCGGAGTGATCTTTGTCGTCCGCTTTCTGATACAGCTGCAGCCGTCGAGTCTTCCGATCTTCTGCTGGGGGAGAACTCTTAGTCCCTCGGGCTCGCTCCTCAATTAGGCAGCACCGTGCCTTCTCAATGGTTGGACCTTCCATCTAGAATGGTCTCCCATTAGAGATTCGTCTACTGCCTAGGGGTAGTGCCCCTGCATTTAATAAGTTACTAAAGTCTAATTATTAGTGCCGAAGCTGGGCTGGGAGCGCCTCTGAGTAGGTCTCCTGAAGGGGCGTAATATCAAATTCCTTGAATAAATGAATGTATAGGTAAGCCACAATAACAAATGAAGTGACAATAGTGCGGGAATGCTACAATCCAAGAAATCATAAAGAGATCTTCAAAGTCAAAACCTTATAGGATCTACTTCTGCTGTTGTGAGCGCTACAAATAGAATGAAACAGCTCAGAGACAGTCCGCTTAGAGTTTTCGTCAGTGTTGAGAAGATGATGGTCCCGAAGAGCGGTTCCAAAGACCCCCGATCCAGGCTTTATGAGCTGAGATATACATATTTGTGTGTGTCGGCGGCCATATTGGACGCCATCTTGGATAGTAACATTCGGACACCATTGCCACTACAATAAATCGATTTCTTGATCTTGAAAATATTATATTCGACACTTCATTTGCCATTGTAGCTTACCTCTGACCTGATATATACATGTTTTTGTGTGTTGGCGGCCATATTGGACGCCATCTTGGATAGTAACATTCGGACACTATTGCCACTATGATAGATCGATTTCTTGACCTTGATAATGTTAAATTTGATACTTTGTTTGTTTTTGTAGCTTACCTATGACCTGATATATACTGTTTTCTGTGTTGGCGCCATTATTGGCCGCCATCTTGGTTAAAATGCATTTTTGAGGGGTGACCCCGTGGTCGGATCGCGTGGCTCCTACCAAAAACCATTACCATATGACCAAACCTAAGTACATAGAAAGTTTGGTGCTTTTGTCCAACCGGTCCCCTTCATCTTGCTAACAGCCCTCACTATACGATTAGAAGATGACTTAACTCCGAAGAAATAGATAAAATAACAAAACTGATCTTGCAGACAATTTTTAAAATCTGTTTTTTAATTAATTTCTAAATGTTACTCTTATAATATGATGCATATCTATACTGATAGGTTCAAGGAAGCTGACCTTGTTGCTGCTACTTTCACAGTATCGAATTTAAATTTAGTTAAAAAATAGGTTATGTAATAGCTCCTGTATTTAGGTAGAAGAGTTGACTGCAATTGTAGAAACCTTTATGATATCGGTATCGAATTGTTATTATTGTGAGTTTGCAATTTTCTCTGATTCGTTGAGTGTTGTTACATCAATTAAGAAATCCTTCTCTCAATATCGACCTACTTTTTTAAATGACTTACTATCTCACATTCTCCTCCACCTTCTCCTCCTCTTTCTCCTTCGTCTCCTCCTCCTCCTCCTTCTTCTCCTTCTCCTTCTTCTCCTCCCCATTCCTCTTACTCCTCCTTCTCTTCCTCCTCTTCTCTCCTCCCCCTCCACCTCCTCCCCTCATTGTGTGGCCCAAACATTTTCTGTCCGCTGATGATTATTCATATATCAGGGATGTTTTCGTCCACCATTTGTAGTATGTCTTCATTTGTCCTGCGTTCCATCCAGCTGACTCTCTCCATCCTTCGCCATATACACATCTCGAAGGCCTCCAGCCATCTCATGTCTTCTTTCCTCGTGGTCCATGTTTCCGATCCGTATAGCACAACACTCCATAATCATAGACTTGACCATTATTTAATATTATTATTATGCAATTATTACGCTCCACTATCTAACACTGAAGCATCAATCGATGGCGCTGAGCAATTGTGAGTGTATGACTTGCTCAAGGTCCGTATACAGTAACCGTCTCAGAGGAGGAGGATTGAATTCTACGTTACAAGTCGACCGCGACAGTATTACCACTAATTGAACTACTTTGTCCCAAGTTTATATAGCATGTGTTAATAACGTTTTAAGGGTGTCTAAAGAGAGCTCTCTAAACAATTGGATACCATGTTCTAATACATACATTAGCCTCTTATTGGCGATATTCATTTATGTATGTATTTATTTGTTTACTACACTTTTCCTTTCAACGTTTCATTTATTTTCTTTGATTCATTGAGTGTGTTTACATCAATTAAGAAATCCTTCTCTCAATATGGACCTACTCTATTGAATGATTTACTATCTCACTTTCTCCTCCTACTCCTCCTCCTCCTCCTCTTTCTCCTCCTCCTCCTCCTCCTCCTCCTCCTCCTCCTCCTCCTCCTCCTCCTCCTCCTCCTCCTCCTCCTCCTCCTCCTCCTCCTCCTCCTCCTCACTCCTCCTCCTCCTCCAGTAACTGTCTCGTGGAGGAGGATCGAATACTACGTTAAATCCTACGTTAAATGCTTCAGCTAGGCTCACAGCCCGACTCCCTCGCTTTTCGCATTCTCTATATATATATATGCTTGATGTCTTGCACTGGCTTCCTATCACTGCGCGCATCCATTATAAGATCCTCTTTCTAGTCTCAAAGGCGCAGCTGAGCAGTGCCCCAAAGTATCTTTCTGACTATTTGCGAAAGCCGTTATCTGCGACCTCATCTCGTTCCTTGCGCTCTGCTGATTGGCTAGATCTTTTCGTTCCTAGGACTAGGATTGCCTTGGCTCAACGCTGTACATTTGCTGTGGTTGGTCCCTCTACTTGGAATGACCTTCACCCATCGTTAAGGGCTAAACTAATGACTAGGTTTTCGTCTTTGGTTTCTCGTTCTTTAAAGAAATCTCTCTCCCCGGGGTTTTCGTGCTGAGAGCGCTTCTGAATAGTTATTCTGAGAGAGGCGCTATATAAATCTTTAGATACGATACGATATGTTACAAGGCGACGGTTCTAAATAACTTCCAATAATAAATTGAACTACTGTGTCCCAAATGTTTATAGCAACTGTTGACAACGTTTTAAAGGTGTCTAAAGATAGCGCTCCAAGCAAAAGGATACTGTAACCCAATACATAGATTATCCTCTTATTGGCGACATTCATTTATGTATGTATTTATTTGTTTATTACACTCATCCATCAATGCTTCATTTATTGCTTGAAGTCATATTGCTTCCCTTAGAGTTGACTACTTCTGGATGCCACTGAAGTGAAAATACAAACGGAGGTTCAGGTTAAACACCTTTAAAATGCTCTAAATAGAAGTTACATAGACGGCATAATGCGTTGATTAGACACCGTTTTAATGGATATAATATAAGTTATATATACGGCAAATTCGTTCAGGTTGCATGTTTTTTTTATGTCGTCAACGGCCTTTGATGTCATAAGACGACGTTAAACTGTGGTTATAATAATAAGGTTGCATGTTAATTTTATCTCAGTTTAAAGTAGAATGTTATCGCGTATTATAAAATGCATGTTCTGTGAACTTGCAACCATAGCTATTTGAAGATTTCAGTGTGATTCTCGTTAACGATAACGAAAACGAAAATTTTCGTTAACGAAAATAAAATGACTTCGTTAACGATAACTATAACTATACTAAAATATATCATTAACTATAACTATAACTATAACGAAAATAACACTAACGAAAATTCATATTTTTTTTCGTTAATACAAAAATAAAAATAGGAAGTGCAATATGGACGATTCGACATAAATGAGAACGAAAAATGCGATATTTTAATTATGCAATTTGTCAGTTACTTTAGAAACTCGTGTATTCATGAAGCTGAATGTACCCATGCTTCAAAAGGCTTTCAAAGCTCTGAGCAAATTGTGAAACAGCGTGTTAGTACGCACAATTTTGCTTATAGCCTTAATTATTGTAACAAAGTAGTCACTAAAATTAACTAAAATAAAAATCCATTAACTATAACTATGACTATAACTAAAAAAATAATACCAACTATAACTATAACTATAACTAAAATAAAAACTATTAACTATAACTGTAACTATAACTAAAATAAAATCTGTAAGGAGAATCACACTGGAAGATTTGAATAACTAACATTTTCTTTACATTATCAAAAATCATTTTACATTTAAAATTTTACAGTTTACATATAAAAGGTCTTGTGTACGATAATTGCTGCGGAATATTGTTTAATTTACCTCAAAGACCAACCTGTCGTATAACGAGTATCATGGGCATTTTAGCTATATTATTTTTTTTATGCCGTTAAACGCTGAATTTTGATGACTTTGTGGAGTGCTGTCCTGACATTTTTAAATAAAGATGAATTTTCGTTAGTGTTATTTTCGTTATAGTTAATGGGGGGCCCGTGGCGCTTTGGGTAACATCTGGCACAGAGACCGAGAGGTACCGAGTTCCAGCCCCCGTTCGGCGAATTTCTTTGTAGGCTGCTATTAGCGCCGTTGTATTACATAAGCTGTCTGTTCTGTTAGTAGTTAAGATTGTTTCAATTGCATAACATGTAACTGTACAGCGCAGTGCGTTTGTCAGGCGCTTATTAAAGAAAAGATATTATTATTATTATTATTTCTTTCTGATGCTGAAAATTCCTTGTTTTCACTGTACTGTATATACTTCATTTTATCGTCAACGACCTTTGATGTCATATGACGACGTTAAACTTCGGAATAAAAAAAAGACTGCATGTAAATAATAATATGGGAACTGTTCAAAATAATTTCTGTGGACGTCAACGGCTTTGTTGTTAATATTATTACTAGATGTCGTTAAACTCTGGATCTAAGTCTGCATGTACCGTCTATTTTCCATTAAATTACGTCAAGAACCCTGGCCTGACAGTTATAGATGTAGCTGCAGACTGATAGGAAACCGTACTTGAGATTAACACACCTTTTATTGCGTTTAATAGCGGATATATATAATTATGACGATTGAATATTAATTACGTCAATAACCTGGCCTGGCTGTCACCAGATGTCGCTGCAGACTGATGGAAAACCTTAACTTCCTTTGAGATTAAACACCTTTTTATTGCTTTCCATCGACGCTATATATTCGGCGAAGTCACAATTTATGCAATGCCATAAAGGTTGATTGGTCATAAAACTGATCATTCAGAATTTTGAAAAAAATCTGAATTATAAGTTAGAAGTAAGTAAGTAAGTAAGAATGTTCTTTATTAAACGCAAGCAAACGCTCAGCGCTTTACATACAAAGTCAGAAATAATTTATGTTTAAAGAAAACGATAATTAGAAGAAAAATAAGTCAACTAGAAAACAGATGTCTAACTGTACAACATCCTAGCTAAGAAGCCGCGCCTGGTAAGGGAATCAAATCTAGAGAGAACACGGTTATGTGAGCGTAGGCGCAGGTCATGACCAGTACAATTGACAGAGGGGAGAAGGTCGTGGAGGGTGTGGCTAGTATTTGTTAAGATGTTTCTACAGAGGTCTATGTCAGCTTTTTGCAAAGCTCCTCAAAGGTGGGGAAAGATTTGGGTAGGAAACCAAGGCGTACCAACTTGCGGACCAGCGCGCTCAAAGAGTCAAGTTCCTGCTTACTGGCGAAGCCCCACCATACTTGGGAACAGTATAGCATGCGGTTGATAGTGGTAGCCCTGACCACGTCATGAAGCCTGACCCCCGAAAGCCCATGTGAGATCAAAAACGTTGGGCAAGGAGAGATTGCTTGGCCCGAATGCAAAGTCTTTGAACATACGGGGACAAACCGAACTTTTCGGTAATCTCAACGCCCAGTATATTCAATGACACAACCCTTTTAATGCCAGGCATTATGTATTAATTTCTAAGTGTTTTTAAATATTTAGCACATTAGCAAACTAAATTCTAATCAAATCAAATCTTCATGGATCCCAAGTCACATTGAACTGATATGCAACGATAGAGCAGATGCCTTGGCTAAAGAAATAAATTCTATATATTCTCCACCACTGCTCGTACTTTGGCAGTGCCAGTCCCGAGCGTGGAGAAAGGAGGTCAACGATAATTATCTTTGTTATGACATAGTGTCGTTAAACAGCAACTAACCAACTTGGTTTAAAGCGCTTTCTTCAGACACTTTAAAAACGTTGCTAACCAATGCTATAATAACCGTGGACGCTGTACCCTATAATAGAGCTCTGCGCCGACTTCATAGTGTCGGCGGCGCATCGGTCAATTTTGGTCGGCGGGCGGCGCCGCCGACCAGAAAAATCGGCGGCGGCGGCGGCGGCGCGGCGTGACGGATCCAAAACTTATGAGGGGTCAAATGGGCGTCCAAACTTTTGAAATAGTTTGAATTTCCACACTGTAATTCTAGCATTTTAAGCTGTCATCTGAACAAATTGCTCTATTATTTCAGTGCTGATAGGAATCAGCTGTCACTCGTTGTTAGGATGTTTAGTTTGACTACAGACAATGCTAGCAAACCGGACATTTATTGAAATTAATATAAAAACTAGAAAACAGGGCCTACGTTTAATTTCCAAGAACGGCGAATGCCTCTAGTAAACGAATTGCTGACTATAAAGATACAATATTATTATAAATATAATAATCTCCGTTTGTTATTACAAACTGACACACCGCAGTATGATTACAAATCATATTATGAATGGATAATCACAAGTTATTAGATAAATCGAATTTAACTGTTTGGCAACCATGCACGGCGCCCATCACGTCCTACGATGATCATTTTACGAACGCCATATGGAACTTTGGAGGGTAGTGGGAATTGATCCCGCGTCCATGCTGATCTACTCTTCGTGCCAAAGTGTTACCATTTACCATAAACCCCTCCACGGCGTATCACAGGTAATTAATTTTAATTATTTTCAATTTGCTAAGACTTTAGTCAACCTAACAGAAGAGTGCATACGATATTTATAGATTAAAGAGCCCTGCTGCCATCTGCTTTTTTAAAATCAAAAACTCCTTTTCCGCGAGCTTGCTTTTAGTAGCTTCAGCCAACGCGATACTATTTATAATTATATCCTATTTATCACAATTAAAGTTAATGTTTATTTATTTCAAGAACGTGAATTAATTTTATAAATACCAAATAGTCTTTGTTTCATAGCAGTTTAATCCATAGCAGTTAAAATTACAGATCGCCAATCCGAAAGCCACTAGTAGGCTACTTAGGGATTTGCAATTTCTTAAGATGCATGCCTATCCAAACCGCTGTATGACTTGGGTTTTGCTGCACTAGAAATTTGATATAATTATATTACACTGTTGGAGCGTGAGCTGCATGTGCTAATTTAATGATGGATATGCTTAAGCCTGCAAGATGATCAGATGAGGTATAATATCAAGGATGACTCATTCACAGTGTATGAGGCTGGGTTGAACACTCCCAACTCCGCGACAATTCAATCACCGCCTATATATATATATATATATATATATATATATATATATGTATATATATATATATATATCCTCTGTCTTACATATATATGTAGTATGCATGTAAGACAGAGGACCTTTTCGATCTTCTCTCTGATTCCTATCCGTCTATTCAATCTATCTATCAGTCACTCAATCCACCCATTCATCCATCCATCCATCCCACCAAACCATACATCTATCTATCCATCCATCCATCCCATCATCTGTCTGTATCTCTCTGTCTCTGTTTCTGTATGTCTGTATGTCTGTCTGTCTCTGTCTGTCTGGCTGTCTCTGTTTGTCTGGCTGTCTGTGTCTACTTCTATTACCCACTGAAGCAACAATTTATCGTGAAATCATGCAAAACATGAAAAATGCAACAAAACAATTAAGCACTTCAGCGTGGCAACGGCGGCAAAGCCGAGGAATTATCGGCGGCGGCGGCATCCGTCGGCGCGCCGATATCAAAAATCGGCGGCGGCGTCCAAAAATGTCGGCGGCGGCGGCGCTGGGCGCTTGATTCGCATCTATTGGCGTTACAGCGCCTTTCTTAGACACCCTTAAAACGTTGTCAACATATGTATATAGAGCTCTATGTCTCCCAGGAATATACAAGAGTTCAATTTGTGCATGAAATCAGTTAGTAAAATGTACATTGTGGTATACGCTAGGAAAGTCGTGTTTTATTTTTTAATGTGCATTTAGTTTGATAATATTGTGTGATTGAAATGATAAAATCCTTCCATAAGATGTACCAAAAAATTACAATCTTTATGTCTTACTTGCATGTATGATATATATCAATTAAGCTGTATTAAGAAAATTAACTGTAATTGATTGAAAATCTCATGTGAATTTTCGGTTCTCTTTATTACCAATGCAATGGCATAATAAATTATAAAGAATTGTCATATTCACTGTTTGAATATATTTCTTTATTAATGTTTGATTTTATTGAATGATGTCTTCTTAAAAATTCAAAAGTGGAATAAGAACTTCATTTTAAAATTTCATGTCGTATAAACTTGTAAAATAAATAATTGTTATTGAAATAAATAGATTAAGAAGTAAATGTACATTAGGAATGGTGATTAAGAATTAATTTTAAGAAATATTTCTTGTATACGACCATTGCTGCTAAATATTGTTGAAGTTACATCAGATACCACATTGCATGTATGAAAGTCGTTATGAACTGTAATTTTTTAATGTCGTTAAACAATGAACACTAATGTCATTTTAATATTATGTTTGGACAGTCTTAAATGGTGTCTTTTGGACGCTATGAATTCATTTTCACTGCACTGTATATGTTTAAATTGTCGTCAACGGCCTTTGATGTCATATGACGACGTTAAACCTTGTTCTAAATAAAAAAAGGAATATACTCGATCGCAAGCCTGTAACATAAATATAAATAATATAAATGTAAATGTAAATATAAATATAAATAATTTTATAAATAATTTTATAAATATATATATATATAAATGTAAATGTAAATATAAATATAAATATAAATATAAATACAAATATAAACATAAACATAAATATAATGTGGCGCCCGGGTGGGTTTCCCGGGTCGGCCTTCTTGCCTGGTCCCTTTTCCCTTCCCCGCTGGTGGCGCCCCCTGTTGGCGCGGTGTGGCCTCCTGCTTTTCCCCCTCCCCGCCTTAGCCGGTAGCGCGCTTTGGGTTGCTAGCCTTGGCCTCTAGGCTTGGCCTCTCTAGGCTTGGCCTCTAGGCTTGGCCTCTCTAGGCTTGGCCTCTCTAGGCTTGGCCTCGTAGGCTTGGCCTCTTCTAGGCTTGGCCTCTCTAGCTTGGCCTCATTTAGGCTCCGCCCCCTTAGGCTTGGCCTCGTAGGCTTGGCCTCTTCTAGGCTTGGCCTCTCTAGCTTGGCCTCATTTAGGCTCCGCCCCCTTAGGCTTGGCCTCTTTGGAGGGCTCCGCTGATTGGCTGGGTTAGTTATAAATAGGAGCGCTTCTGTATAATTAAGTAGGTTGTAGGTTGTGCGTTGTTGTTCGTTCTTGGTTATGAGTAGTTGATTGTGTTCTGAGTGTTCGAGTGACTGTGATGACGTAATACGTCTGTGACTAATAAAGAGATCGTTATTTTAACTTCCTGTGTTGAATCCTTCGGTGGTTGACATTGACTGCGACGGCTCATCGGCTGGCAGACGCGAAGCCCACCGATAGACGACGGTGGCCGTACTTGTGCTCCCATCCTGAGCAACACGCGCCTTACCTCGCCATCCTGAGAGAAGAGGCAAAGAAGTGGGCCCGTCCGATATTTGTCACATTGGTACCAGAGCCGTGGGGTTTTGTCCGAGAGTTCCTGCCGCCGACGAAGCCAGAATCGACCGAAGATGTTCCAGGGAGACGACGACGATACGATCGCCTATCCGATGCCTAGTCAGATCCGCACGCCGGCCGAGACGTCAACGCCTGCTGCCGGGAGAGCAACCGCCGAGACGCGACCGGACCGAAGCCGCTTGCTGACGGAGATCGACTTCGATGATTTTGCGGAGCCGGTGAAAGCGAGCCTCCGCGAAGAGATGAAAGAAGAGAGGACCGTGGAGCCGGAGAGATCGAGCTTCCGAGGAAAGACGGGCGAATCGACGACGGAAAAGAAGAAATTGAAACCGAGTTTCCGCGAAGAGACCGAAAGACCGGACGCACGGGAGACTTCGATGCCGAATTTGCTGGAAAGTGTCAGCGGTTTGCTGCGAAGCCGCCCGACGCCGATGAAGCCAGGCAAGTTCGATGGGACGGGCTCTTTGGAGTCGTTCCTGGTCCAGTTTGAGGTCTGCGCGACGCACAACCAGTGGACGGCCGCGGACCGGGTCGACTTTCTGCGATGTTCGCTAGAGAAGGCCGCTACGCAACTTCTCTGGGACTTTGGCGCTCAACCGAGCGTAAGTTACGAGGAACTCGTGGAACGTCTTCGCCAAAGATACGGGACGGAAGGCCAGGCAGAAACCTTCCGTGCCCAGCTGTACTACCGACGCCAACGCCCGGAAGAAAACCTGAGCGACCTGCTGCATGAAATCCGACGTCTGGTTGTCCTGGCCTACCCGGTGCCTTCCAACGAGACCACGCAGATCATCGCGAAAGACGCCTTCCTGGAAGCCATGAGAGACAGGGAGCTCTCGCTCAAAGTACGCGAGCGAGAACCCAAGAATCTGGACGAGGCGTACCGGACCGCGCTGCGTCTGGAGGCCTATCAGCGAACGAACGACTCCGACGATCGCCGCAGACCGCCAAACCGAGTGCGCGGGACTCAGGAAACTGATCTGAGTGCCCAGCTTCAGGCGCAAATGGACCGGTTCCTGGCGACGCAGAAGGACGAACAGCGGAGATTTCAGCGAGACATTGAGAAAAGAATTGATGAGCAATTCCGCGAGCTACGCCAAGGAAATCCGCCTGAAGAATCGGCCCGAGACGCCCGGCCTGAACGAGACCGCGCGGGCCCTCCGGAGAACCAGCGACGCTCAATGACCTGCTTCAACTGCGGACGAGCCGGTCACATCGCCCGCAACTGCCGCCAAGCTCGACGCCAGAACCGCCAGAACGAGACTGCGACGACCGAGCCCGATGCTTCGACGCCACCGGACCCGGTGGCCATGAACCATACGACACGCCCGAAAGTGCCGAACCGCGCTACGAGCAACGCCGTCTACATTCGCGGGGAGATCAACGGACGACCGCAGCTATGCCTGATCGACACTGGATCGGAAGTCAGCCTGGTGCCTTCATCTACTGTCGACGGGTTAGACCTTCGCTCTTGCAATCGCTTTTTGATGGCTGCTAATGGGTCCGATATAAATGTCCTTGGGGAGGTGCGGGTGCCCATTAAGATATTTGACGGGTTTTACATCCATAGTTCTTTCCTTGTGTCCGATCAGATTACCGAGCCCATGTTAGGCATGGACTGGTTACGGGAACATCGCTGCCGCTTAGGATTTGGTATGGGATCCCTATTTGTGAGGCGCAGGCGTATCTCTTTGGTAAGGGGCAATGGGTCCACGTGGTGCCGGCGCGTGATCGTCGCCGAGGAGGTGTTGGTGGCCCCTAAATCCCAGAGGGATATTCCGATTAAGACAATGTACGGGGATCTAACGACCATAGCGCCAGCCTGGATGACGGAGGCTAGGGAGATTCAACCTGGGGTTCATCTTGCCCGCGTAGTTGTCGGAGACTACGCCGATGCCCGGGTAAGGGTGGTAAATTTAAGTGAGGATCCGGTCCGGCTGCCCAAGAATCAGCCACTAGGGGATTTGCATCCGGTGCAGGTAGAGCTGAGCGAAAGGAACCGCGCGAATGGAGACGCGGTTGGCCATGCCTCCCCGAGCGAGAAATTACTCGAGGATTTGCCCGAAGAAGTGACGCCCGAGATACGGGAACGATTGGGCGCTTTGCTGGTGGAATATAATGATGTCTTTTCCGCTACTGACCGGGATTTAGGCAAAACTTCTGTATGCACCCATAAGATAGAGACCGGCGATGCGCGCCCCGTAAGACAGCCATTAAGACGACAGCCGCTGCCGCATAGGGTCACGATCGATACTCAGCTAGACAGCATGTTAGCCGACGGAATAATTGAACCTGCTGTAAGCGAGAGGGCCGCGAACGTGGTGTTGGCACGCAAGAAGGACGGCTCGCGGAGATTTTGCGTAGGTTATCGGCAATTGATTGGGATGCTGTTCCCCTTTCTCCTGATGACCATGAGCGGTTTTGTTAAGAGAGGGAAGGTTATTCCAAGGGCCAAACAGTGGGTTTCCCTGGTAGCTGGGGCCCTCGAGGGAAACGTAGTTGTGAGGTCTGGGGCTCCGCGTCCAATACTGGCCGATCAGGGTACGGGATTTCGGGGAGGCCTGTTTCGGGAGGTTTATGGGATCAATCGGCGAAGAGCGTTTAGTTATCATCCCAGGGAGAATGGCTTAAGTGGGATCCTACCCAAGACCGTGGGGGAAGTTATACGCAGCCATCAAGGGGTGTGGGTTGAAGTTCTTTCCCTTGTCCTGGCCACCTCCCCATGCACGGTGATGGAGCGCTGCGGCCTCGTCAACTACAGGCTCCGCAAGTCTGCGCACTCCAAGCCATTCGTCGCCCACGTCGATAAACTGAGGCCTTGCTTCGAAGAAGGCCTACACGACGCCGACGAGAACGCCGCTCATGACGACGCTTCGATGGACGATCTGCCGGAAGTTAGCCAGAACTCTCGACGCCCGAAGAGGACGATTCGCCGTCCTGCCCGCTTTCAGTAAGCGAGCTGCCGTTTCCCGAACGATGACAGTGGTGTTTGCCTGCGACTGACAGAAGGACCTTGCCCTTTTCTGTACAATAACTCTGTCGCCCTGCTTTCCAGAAACGCGAGAGACTTGGCCGCTCAAAAGAGCATTGCATAGATCTTGTCTTGATTGCTTTGTTGCCGAGAAACGGCATGTTTATGTTCGTTACTTTGTGCCGAGCTTTCGGGCCCGTTGGCCACGGTTATACATTAAATTCAGGTTTTGCTGGACTTAGAAGACCGCTCGTGTTAGCCGGACTCTGGCTGAAATTTGGAAACTTGGCCCGTTGGTCACGCAAAATTTAGCGAGGACTTTCTGTGAAATGTCTTTAGAGACTTGGCCCGAGGGCCGCGTTGAATTCGCCAAGATTGGCTGTGACATATTAGAGATCTGGACTTTTGTTTGGCCCGTTGGCCGCGTAGTTAAGCCGTTGTTGTTGTTGGGGCTTGGGGAGCCTCGAGAGATGAGGTCATCTCTTATTGTAGCGGGGGGAGGGTGTGGCGCCCGGGTGGGTTTCCCGGGTCGGCCTTCTTGCCTGGTCCCTTTTCCCTTCCCCGCTGGTGGCGCCCCCTGTTGGCGCGGTGTGGCCTCCTGCTTTTCCCCCTCCCCGCCTTAGCCGGTAGCGCGCTTTGGGTTGCTAGCCTTGGCCTCTAGGCTTGGCCTCTCTAGGCTTGGCCTCTAGGCTTGGCCTCTCTAGGCTTGGCCTCTCTAGGCTTGGCCTCTCGTAGGCTTGGCCTCTTCTAGGCTTGGCCTCTCTAGCTTGGCCTCATTTAGGCTCCGCCCCCTTAGGCTTGGCCTCGTAGGCTTGGCCTCTTCTAGGCTTGGCC
The DNA here is from genome assembly GCA_020284085.1 of Aporrectodea caliginosa. Taxonomy (NCBI): domain Eukaryota; kingdom Metazoa; phylum Annelida; class Clitellata; order Crassiclitellata; family Lumbricidae; genus Aporrectodea; species Aporrectodea caliginosa. The sequence continues at coordinate 103,978 of JACEVL010001182.1, forward strand.
TCTCTAGCTTGGCCTCATTTAGGCTCCGCCCCCTTAGGCTTGGCCTCTTTGGAGGGCTCCGCTGATTGGCTGGGTTAGTTATAAATAGGAGCGCTTCTGTATAATTAAGTAGGTTGTAGGTTGTGCGTAGTTGGTCGTTCTTGGTTATGAGTAGTTGATTGTGTTCTGAGTGTTCGAGTGACTGTGATGACGTAATACGTCTGTGACTAATAAAGAGATCGTTATTTTAACTTCCTGTGTTGAATCCTTCGGTGGTTGACATTGACTGCGACGGCTCATCGGCTGGCAGACGCGAAGCCCACCGATAGACGACGGTGGCCGTACTTGTGCTCCCATCCTGAGCAACACGCGCCTTACCTCGCCATCCTGAGAGAAGAGGCAAAGAAGTGGGCCCGTCCGATATTTGTCACAATAAATATATATATATATATCCGCGTCTTTCGGGCCGGATGTCTGCCTGCTTGAGCGAACCTTGGACGGGTGAGGAGTGACCGTGGTGGAAGCCGGGCCCACGGGTCAAAAGCCGATCGATATATCACTCCAATCCCGCTGTTATTGATGCGCTCGGCACTGCACAGGCGTCAGGATTTGGCCTTTGATGCGACCGAAGGCTGGGAAAATCAATCCGCGATGGAGCAGTGTGACCACTCCTTGGGATTTTCCCAAGATCTTGGGATTTTGGAGGATCGACTTGGGATCTGGGGATTTTGCATAGCAATCTTGGGATTTTTTCTAAGGTCTTCAGACTAGTTTTTACCGTATATTTTAACAGTGGCAGCGAATCAGATTAGAAAAAACTCGCTCAGTGGGTCTGTCTGAAAGACGTTTATTATTACTGTAACTTGTAAACATCGTAATTTGTTAATTCAATGTTATGCTCCGGTTTTCTCTTTGCCAGTTCTTAGCTAGGCATTTTTGTGAATAATCGTGATCGATAAAGCCATTTTATATTTCATCGTAACTCTTTCCTTATCAGTAACTTGGGATTTTTGGTACACTTTTGGCCAATCTTGGGATTTTTCTGGCAAGAGCTTGGGATTTCAGAAAATGGAGGGTTGTCGCACTGGACGTGAGGGAAGGAGGGCCCAGCAATGCGGTTGTGTCCCAATCGGGAGAGGATTCCAGGGCTTTGTATTCAACGAAGCCCGAGAGTACAATGTGGGGTATTGACTGTCTGGGTAGCGCATCCGTGGGTGGGGTTAACGCCTGTGACCTATAACGACGTCAGGAGAATGGTAATGGGGTGGGGAGGGAGGGAATGCGCGTGGGGTGGGGAAGTTCGGCGTGGAGGGGGGGTGTATCCTTTGGGGATTGGGAGCGTGGAGAATTCGATTTGGGATTTCATGCTGAGACCTGGAAAGGAGGAAACGGAATTGAATTTATTCCGGTGTGGAGTTTATTGAGTTGGAATTCGATAACGGAACGTTAAGAATTCAGTATTGGCGATGCAAAGTGGAGGAACTACTAGTCAGAAATTCGAGGAATAGAGAGACATTCCACGATTGGTCAAAGCGTTCGTCTTAGACACCTTTAAAATGGTGACAAGCAATGCTATATAAGGATGGGACGCAGTAGTTCTATTAGTGTGTGATTGAAATTATTAAATACTTCCGTAAAATGTACCAAAATATTACAAACTTCATGTTTTACTTGCATGTGTGACAAATATCAATCAAGCAAGCTGTATTAAGAACATTAAATGTAATAGATTGAAAATCTCAGATGAAGTTTCGGTTCTCTTTTATTATCAACGTAGTAGCATAATAAATTATAAAGAATTGTCATATTCACTGTTGAATATATTTCTTTAAAAATGCTTGACTTTACTGATTGATGACTTCTTAAAAATCCAAAAGTGAACTTCATGTTAAACTTTCATGTCTTCTAAATTTGTAAAATAAATGTTATTGAAATAAATAGATTAAGAAGTAAATGTGCATTAGTAATGGTGATCAAGAATTAATTTTAAGAAACCTTTCTTGTATACGACAATTGCTACTAAATATTGTTGAATTTGCATCAGATACCAAATTGCATGTATCAAACTGTATATTTATGAATTGTATTTTTTAATGTCGTTAAACAATGAACACTAATGACATTTTAAGGTTATGTTTGGACAGTCTTAAATGGTGTCTTTTCGACGCTATGAATTCATTTCACTGCACTGTATATGTTTTAAATTGTCGTCAACGGCCTTTGATGTCATATGACGACGTTAAACCTTGGAGAAATAAAAAAATAAAGTTCTATTAATACGCTTTACTTTTACCAGTTGATCAGAGCGTTCGCCTTGTAACGTGGAGAGTATGGGTTCGATCCTCCTCCCCTGAGACGGTTACTGTGTAGGGACCTTGAGAAAGTACTTCACTCACAATTGCTCAGCGCCATCCATTGATGCTTCGTCATTAGATAGTGGCGATTAATAAATAATAATAATAAAGATTTTTTGTATTTATGCGTTTTACTCTTACACTGCATAGATGTTACGGATGACCTTTATTTGAGGTTAGAATGCTCGACTTAGACACCTTTTAAACGATGTCAACCGAGGCTATAAACATGGGATGCGCTTGGCGATTAATAATGTTCACGTTGAATAATGTCACGATTAGTAAGAGTACATGTTCGATCCTCCTCCTCTGAGATGGTTACTGTGTAGGGACCTTGAGCTAATCCTTCACTAACAATTGGTCAGCGCCATCGATTGATGCTTCGTCATTAGATAGTGGCGCTTAATAAATCCATGATAACAACAATAAGAGAATGAAAATAATAGTAACAATATATAATGAGATCAAGAAAAAGTCGGGAATTTTAATTAAAACTTCATAAAACAATTTACGATCTTCGCAGATTCCGAGAAAGACAATTCACAGCGACAGGAAAAACTAAATTTTAAAGGAAGTTTAGCAGATAATATGAAATATTTCAACACATACCGGATTTATTTGCAGGTTTCTACCATCAATGGGTTTACACGGATATGTGGAGGGAACTAGGAGTAGAGGAAGACAACAAAAGACATGGATGGATAATATACGAGAGGATCTGGAGAGAATGAAGATGAACATTGCAGAAGCAAAGGAAAAAAATCAAGGACAGAGAACTCATCGTTGGCCTTGGCCTGACGGAGGAGAAACAAAGAAAGAAGAAGGTTTCAGTAGAGGTAGATGTTCTGAACTGGAACAACCACCTAATAACCACCCAAACTATTCCTTAAACTAAATAAGAAAAAGACCTTTGAGATGGTGATCAGACGGCCGAGGGGCGTGCATGGAATGACACTGTTCCGGATGTCACCCCTGGATTGACTAGGGTGTCGAGCCTGAATATCCTAGGGGTTACATTTACAGAAGTTCTCAGCTTTGAGCCTCATATCACCCGAATATGCTGTAAGGCAAAACAATCAATGTATGCCCTGCGCATTCTTGTTGCACATGGCCTCAAGGGTCTGCAGTTTTATGATGTAGTACGTGCAACAACTGTGGCTCGTTTACTCTATGCTGCCCCGGCCTGGTGGGGTTTGCGGGACAACAGGATAGATGACTTCAATCAGTAATAAGCAAGCTAATCCGCCTCCGGTATCTTCCTGAAGACTACCCAAAATTTGAGCGACTTTGTCTTGAAGCTGACACCCGTCTTTTCTCTGCGGTCCTGATGAACCAGGGCCACTTTATTGCACGTACTTCGGGGATTATTTCCAGGGGTAGTGCAAAAACATTACAATCTTCGCCCCAGGCCGCACGATTTTAAGCTCCCAGCTAAAGACGATAAAACTATATACCAAGAGTTTTATATAGAAAGTAGCAAACAAACCTTTCTTATGAGAACAACGATAGCAACGTACTTACTATCTAATTTCTAATTTAACTTGTACCTGGATGCGGTGTGACATCCCGAATAATCAATAAACGAAGATATATATACGTATTGCATAGTTTACTTCCACCAAAAAAGCCCCAACAATATACCCTGCGACCGCGATCGCACGACCATTGTGTACCTCTTGCAGATAATTTACAGCGAAAGACGTTTATTGTTAGAATGTTGTACTCGTATTAACATTAACTGTTGATTGTTGTTAAGATGTATGTACACCAGAGTGCGGATATGCAATTGGTTTTTATTAAAGAATATACTTACTTACTTACTTACTTACTTACTTTTACAGTGTTGCGCCTTCCATCCATCCAATCAGTAAACCAACGGCTTTAAATCTGCTTTTAGACACCCTTAAAATGCGTTTCCCGATGCTATATTAATTTTCAGCAGTTCTGCGTTTGAATGACTATTTCAAATGGTGGGGTAAGTCAACATCAACGGCTCTGGCAGTCACAAGATATCGTTAAACACTGGATCGGAAGGTTATCCCAGACTAACGACAACTCAACTGCCTAAATTGAAACTCTTCTCGTGATGATGTTCATCACCAACACCACTGGTGATGATGATGATGAGGTGATGATGATGATGATGATAATTATGATGGCGGTGGTGATGGTGATGATGATAATGATGATGATGATGATGATGATGATGATGATGATGATGATGATGATGATGGTGGTGGTGGTGGAAAGATGGTGTTGTTGGTGGTGGTGGTGCTGCTGCTGCTGATGATGATGATGGTGATGATGGTGATAACAACAATATCAACCATAATTATACTACGAGGGTTACACTACAGACATATAGACCGACGGACAAGCAGGGCGCAAATAAGGAAGAGAAACAGAGAGACATACAGACAAGCGGACGGTCAGACATACAAGATCTTGTTATATTGCGTTATCGTATCTTTACTGTAACTGCTACTGTTTCCAGACAATTTTAACAACAATTGTTACTTATATATAGCGTCGTTGAAACTGTTTTAAAAGGTGTCTAAAGAGAACATTTATTTTAAAGCACCCTTCAGTTGGATACAGTAGCGGTGAAATGGCCCTTCGAATCTTTTAGGCTTCTTTTACAGGCGCTTACTTTGTCTTTCGTCAACCGCTCATAGCGCCACATAGCGACCGATCTCTTCTTGTCATCTTAGTATTTTAATAAACGAAATCTACTACCGCAATGATAGTGGAACTAAAATAATGCGTTATGGCAATAGCAGCAGCAGAAGTAGTAGTATTTTTTGCATCTCCGTATAATGTTTTTAATTTTTTAGGGATTTGACTCATTTGAGGTACCTTGGGGCAAAAATTGCCTTAAATAAATTAGTAAATAAATAAAAATAAGTAAATGTTCTAGATATTGTCGAGAAAGTAGGAACAGAAAAAGCGAGATCGCACATCGAAATAGCTGTTGATTATTTTACACCTCTTTTAACGCTGAAACTCACCATATATTAGAGTATAAAACGAAAAAAATAGGTAAATAGGCCTAGGTCTCAGCTGCAGTGCCTTCAATGTTAGCAAGCATTTTGACTATACGTCGTCAAACAATTCAAATAACCTTTCTTTAAGGAATTGCTACTGGAAAATCAAAGATTTGTTAATTTATTTTCGCAGACAACGTAAACTCAACCGAGTCGCGGCGTAGAGAATATTTAACTACAAGTTCAACGCCACGCTACATGCTGGTACAGAGTAATTAACATCACAATTGGCGCAGTAAGGCCTATTAATTAACATTAGTCTGATTTTTTCAACGAATAGACTTTAAAGTAGCCAAATTTTAAATTCTAAACTGTAGGCAAAGATTTGAAACAATAATTTTGGATTTTCGTAAGTTCTATTAGCTTTTAAAGAAGTCTAACAGCATAATCCTTAAACACCTCGTTTTAGAAGATCTATTAAAATATAAGAGGATTGTTCACGCTTGGCCACGGCGTATACTATCTACTCCAATTTAATGTTATTCCAATTTAATGTTATGTGGAAACGACTGTTACAAGATGGCTCTATTTGGAGACCTTTTAATACGTCACCACTGACGTAAGCTTGTAGTGCCAGTCCCGATTGTGGATAAAGGAGGAGGGCAACACTAATAATCAGTTCGATGAGACTACTGCTACTCAGTGTTTAATCTAGACGTCTCTTGGGGGAAAGTCCCCCAGGATCGAGTTTCCCCCAGAAAAATTAAAGAGATGTAATTTTGTACAGAAAGTGTGAAATTTAGGGATAATTTCCCCAGGATTTATCGTCTACCCCCATTTACTACCCCCCTTCCGTTATCAACTTTTTGCTGGATACCGAGAAAGAAATTCATGTGGAAAACACTCGTGACTACCCCCCGGCCGTCAACTTTTCAAAGTATGTTGGATACCCCCCTTCGGAACTCCTAAGATTAGCCCCCGACAGCACAGGGGAGTAGATTAAACACTGACTGTTACTACTACTACTACTCACCACCACTATTTACCATTGCTACTATTACTACCACCACTGCTACTGCTGCCGTTACTACTACTATTATAGTAGTAGTAGCAGTTTTTGTTCAATAGCATCAATTGTGCGCCATATACACTAAAGAACCTTTCATCATTTTAGAAATTCTGCTACTCTTTGTCCTCCTCCTCTTCTTCCTCGTCTTTCTACTCCTCTTGTTCCTTCCTTCAAAGAGGATCAAAGAATATCTGAGGATCGAAGGAAATCTAAGAGGATCGAAGGATATATCTTAAAGGATCAAAGGAGATCTAAGAAGATCGAAGAGGACCGATGGAGATATAAGAGGATCTAAAAAGATAGAAGAATACATAAGAGGACCGAAGAGGATCGAAGAGGATCCAAAATGATCGAAGAGGACAGAAGAGGATCGAAGAGGATCGAAAATGATCGAAGAGGATCGAAGAAGCTCCGATTCATGATCAGCCAATTTCTGCAACATTCAAGGAAGATCGAAAAAGTCGACCTCTAAAACCGAATGTGATCGAGACTGATCAAAAACTGCTCATTTTTTTATGGAGCGTCGACTCTTTCCGATCTCACAGCCTCTCACCCGATCTAATGCAAATTGGGGCGTTTTACGAACCCCCTCTGTGCCCTTGTGCCCTCATGCTAAACTCCGGCGCCCTGGGTGTTGTTAGTGTGTTTCTTTTCCAGGCGAAGAATTATGTCATAAACGCCGCGCTCTGATTGGTCGGCTCCTGTCGCTCTGTATGCTTGCCTGTCTGTCTTCGTTCACACCCATATGAGGCACACACATATATCTGACACACAGTCAAGCGATTAACCCAGTCGTTCCAGTGGCTCCACCTATGAGCACAACAGAGACTGAACGATTCTGCCACTGACCAGATGGCGCTCCAGCATATACACAGAACACACAGACACAGACAGACACATACACAGACAGACAGAGCACGCACGACAATAAACACACACAGACACACACACACACACACACACACACACACACACACACACACACACTGTGTTCTTTGACTTGCGGGACCACAGAGTTTATCGTATCGTTTACATGTTCGTTTCTGATCGAAGCAGGCACTTGTGTGTGGTCAGAATGCGCAGACATAATTGTCTATCGTTGTTTGCAGTAATAGTTACTGGTGTCGTTGTATTGTACTACAGTGTTCTTTATTGTATATTGTTTTGCATTGTATTACAGTATAACTATTATATTGTATTGTTTTGTATATCTGTATGCCATCCAGCGTCCATATTAGTTGCAAGTTTGCCAATCTCTCATTATTGTTGGTACGCCTGTCCCATTAGCTACGGCTCATATTTACCATAACTTATAGCATGATCTAGATCCATAAAAGAGGTGTTCAAAATACCAGCGTACAATTACGCCCTACAAGCTTTCTGGCTGGATTTGGTTCCTGCGACAGAGCATTAGACATATTTCATCATACTATGGCTTAGCATTCATCTCCTCTTATAGACCCACACCTGCCATTTTCACCCTCGCCCGATATTTCTCGCCGTATCTGAGTCACAATATTTATATCGACGCAGGCCGTAATTTCCATCGATACAATGACCGTTGCCAGAGGTTTATTAATTAGATGAACGGAGTAGAGTGCGGCCTACAAGATGAGTTATATCCTTGTTGAGTGTCGAAAGCGTCCACGCGTGCGACGCTTTCAGACGCCATCGCCGAGTCAAATTGGATGGACGCCTCTTGGCTAATCGATAATCACCGGGCGTCCAACGCGCATGCCCGATGGCGTCGTTATTAACGCCATCTTGAAAATGGCGCGAGTGATCTATTGCAATCCAATCTGATAATTCGCTGATCTTTTGACCTTTGAAAGGCGATAGAGGCGGCAGGATTTTTATTTATAAGCTTTCTGACGTGTTTTTATGACAGATTAGCGTTTTAATAGCGTTAAACGCCGACTCCGTGAGTGAGACTACGAACGCGATATCGGGACGCGCGTAATATCGTCTAGATTAAGTCCATTTAAAAAAAATAATCGCGAGTTTGCGTCGTTTAGGTGTGGATGTCAGTTTGTCAGTTTGAGTGTCAGAAAATCTAGAAGAGAAGAGCAGTCCCGTAAGGTCCTGTAAGCGAGCTTTGAGGCAGCAGTGGGTATGAAGTGTTAGCGACTTCACTTTCTTAGCCTCGGCATATGACGGTGCTCAGCAATTGCGAGTGAAGGACTTCCTCTAGGTCCCTACACATTAACTGTCTCAGGGGACGAGTATCGAACCCATACTCTCTCCAAGTTACAAAGCGAGCGCGATTACCAGTTGACCACAGTACATGTATACATATACTAATAGATATATAATTAGTATTATATTATTATTATAATATTAGTATTATATTATTATATTATAGTATTATATTATATTATTATTATATAATTAGTAGCGAAATAGTAGGAATTTTTAGTGTTTGTCGACATTGCTTAGGTACTAACAGTCTGTACTACTTATAATTTCATAAGCGTTCGGTTGCCACGTTTATATAGCATCGGTGGATCAAGTTTAAAAGGTGTCTACGGACAGCGATGTAATTACTCAACTACAGTACCCATTTTTATATAATTAAACTAAATAACGCTTTAAAGGTGTCTAAAAAGGGCGCTTTTGCAAATTTCCTTGCGATTCTCTTCAAACTTTAGAAGCGAACGCTTCTAGACATGCACTGATGACACCGTATTATTTACTGAGAGTGTGAAGCAAACAGACGGAGACAAACCTTTAGGCAGACGCAGAGGGAGACGGGGAAGGTCAAACCGACGAGAATCCAGGAGAAGACCGTCAAAGCCCAGCCACAACAACCGAGTCCAGGCTTCGTATCTTCTGCTGGGAATGTCAAAAGAACAGAGCAACACCTTTATTATTACTACGCATTTATTATATTAATAATAATAGAATCATCATCATCATCATCGTCGTCGTCGTCATCGTCGTCGTCGTCGTCACTACTACTACTACTACTACTACTACTACTACTACTACTACTACTACTACTACTACTACTACTACTACTACTACTACTACTACTACTACTACTACTACACTACTGCAACTACTACAACTACTACATTAGTTGCTACTGCTACTTCTACTGCTACTGCTACTGCTACTACTAGTACTGTACTACTACTATACTGCTACTACTGCAACAGCTACTATTGCGATTGCCATTTTTATCATTATCATAAGCATTATCAATTATTCTTTTAATTTTTATTCTAATGCATTTATTAAGCGCCACTATCTAATGACGAAGCATCAATCGATGGCGCTGAGCAATTGTGAGTGAAGGTCTTATTCAAGGTTTCTACACAGTAACCGTCTCAAGCAAGGAGGATCGAATTCGTATTCCCTACATCATAAGAAGATATCTGATACCAAGCATAATTACAAAATTATTTATAAATTCTGTTAAACCATTAAAAAGGTGTTTGATCTCAGCAGCAGTTTAAAGTTTTCCACTTTAATCTGCAGCAGCATCTTACAACTGATATAACAGAATTATTGTGTCCCTTCCTCATATATATATATCTATAGAAAACGTTTTAAAGGTGTCTAAGGAGATAGCTCGTGCCAATCGTATACCTTGTGCCAATACATAAATTGGCTTCTAATTGGCTATATTCATTTATGCGTGTATTTATTTGTTGGCTACATCCATCAAGTCACTGATTCATTTA
>JACEVL010001183.1:0-62441 GCA_020284085.1 Aporrectodea caliginosa
TTGTAGAATGGATTTTGCGTTGACAGTAATGGTAAGTACCAAAGGCTACCACTTCGAGAATGGTGATTTAAACAGATGATTGTTTGGAGTTTGATTAGCATTGGGGTTCTCCTTTGGCCCTATAATGGGTGTTTGCTTACTTAGACGATAAGTATTTATTTCAATGGTCAAATAAAAGCATTTTTTGCAATGTATTTGTTCCAATGGATTTTGGCTTGACACTAATGGGTAAGTTTGAAGGATTACCACTGTGAGGATAATGATTGAATGTGATGGATGATTGCCGTTTTGGTTAGTCTCAAAGTTGCTCTTTATACCCTGGAAAGTGCTTTCGCATACTTATACGATAAGTATTTTATTTCAAGGGCCAAATAAGGACATTTCTTGCTATGCAAATTGTCCAATGCATTTAGGCTTCACAATAATGGTTAGTGTGAAGCGTGAACACTGGGAAAAGAGTTTTTGCAGGAAATGAGTGATTAGGAAGGATATGTAAGGATTAGAATTATGGTAGGAGTACCCTGGTAAAAATTCCACGTGCAGAACTTTTACATAATGCAGAAGAAAAGTAAGTAAGTGTATTCGTTATTACACCACTTGCAAACGCACAAGTATGTCAGTTTCAATGCAGACTGATAGCATAAAACACCTGCAAATCAATCGTGTGGGAAGTGTTAGTGCCTCATAGACGGTAATTAGTGAAGCGTATGAGTGCGCGACCTGTTCGTATCTCATAGGCTTAACACGTCAACTTAACGCAATATTCAGCATTATGTTAATTGAGGTCAATATAGATTCCTTGAGCCGCGGGTAATGTAGGCCTACCATAGCCGCTTGACTTCCGGTTGTCGTCGAATGGTCGCTTAACGACTCAATTCGTATTTATTTTCTCTTCTAAATTAAGTTTTATTCGGTTGTTTTTGTTTCTTTTAGCACAGATATATTCCGGAATATGACAAATATAAGCGTAAACGCTTAAATTAATCTGGGAATACGTTATAAGTCAGAAAATAATTTAGGACGCTAAAATACACGTTTACCATCGCCTGATCCAGGGGAGCGATTAGTGTCTAGCCGGATCAGATGTTACGACAACGGCTTCATGCTTCTTTTTGACCACAGAGTTAATCGTATACCCGATTAACATGTATATATGTATATTATTATTATTATTATTAGTAGTAGTAGTAGTAGTAGTAGTAGTAGTAGTAGTAGTAGTAGTAGTAGTAGTAGTAGTAGTAGTAGTAGTAGTAGTAGTAGTAGTAGTAGTAGTAGTAGTAGTAGTAGTATACTAGTATTATTATTATTATTATTATTATTATTATTATTATATAACAGTAGGCTTATATATAGTTATGTATGACATTGTATGTATATATTCATGAATACACGCATGTATGTATCTATGTATTCATGCATTTATGTATTCATGTTCGAATATAGAGTTGTCTCTCTGGTCTAGGGATGCCATCTTGGCCTTGCACCAGCCTACCTAATAGACCTCTGTCAGCCGGTATCGGGGGCTCAGGGTAGTCGCTCCCTTCGCTATGCTGAGACGAGGGTATTGGTGGTCCCGCTTGCCCGCATAGCAACTATGCAGAACCGTGCATTCTCTGTGGTAGGCCCTAGGGTTTGGAATAGCCTCCCTCGGGAGCTACGCCTGTTCGCTGTACTGATACTTTTTATGGCCATTTGAAAAATTACGTTTTTTGCCGGGGCTGGAGATGGGAGCGCTTTCTTAGTAGTTGCCTTCAAGGGGAGCTATATGAATTTTCGAATGAATCAATGTATGTATATGTGCATAGAATATATGCATGCATCCATGGATCTAAATAGAATAGATGCATTTGCATGTATGCACATTATATGCATGTTCGTATGTTCATATGTTTGTATTTATGTATGTATGTTTCTATGTATGTATGCTTTATGTATGCATGTATGTATTTATATGTATGTATGCATGTATCTGTATGTATGTATGCATGTAGCTGGACAGTAACTATATTGCCAGTTTAGTACCTCACATAAGCACCTACGGGACCAATCTATATAACATCAAATGTCATCAAGACCGAACTGTCATAAGCAAACATGACAAGGCAGAGAAATCTAGAATCCAGTCAATGGATCCCAATCCACAACTGCTCATAGGTGACATGATGTTCGGATTCTCAAAACCTAGCAAAGACGGAGTTTGTCTTTTTCAGCTGAACGTTACTCTTCGCATAATGGAAACTGTACGATTTGGTTCTCATCTCTAAACTTTCCCCTCGTCAACTAATGTCAGCGGGTGCTCTCCAAACTGCCTTGACTTGAAAACACCATATTTTTCCCTACAGAGTTCTTCTGTAACCTGTCGGCCGCTTGTAATGGTGACTCATTTAATGCATACAGTGGCCTGCATCTTAAAATAACTCACCTCTGCGTGTTGACAGAAGAATCGCGATATGCAACGTAGCTTGGTAACAAAAGCGACGCAGACTGCCATTACTTAATCGCTGTCCGAACTCAAAAGCTGTGAGCTCGTAAAATACTTTGCTTTGACGTGACCGACCTGCAATTGAAAGAGTCTTTACGAAAGACCTACATTCGCTGAATTGGTCTCAACAGCAGTTGCAGTCTGCAGGGCCGGCCCTATCCCAAATGGCGACCCAGGCAAAACATACATTTGGCGCCCTCTGATCCACACTCCACCGTCCACCCCACGTCACAACCTAATGATGAACCAGCCAGAACATTATAGGCTCAACTTAATTAATTTTTTTATTAGGGCCTATTAGTATACTCAACCCTGGATAATTTGAATTTTGGGAATGGTAAAAAGCAAAAACACTTAGACTTACCGAAAAATTCGAATTACAGAAAAAACAAAAATTAATTTATTACAAAAATTAATTGTTGAAGTAATCAGAAATTTGTTTCTGCGTGTAGTTTTACTCTATCAGTTTTCAGTTGATCAAAACACAATAAGGCTGAAAGCAATTTAAGCAAATAGCTGCAGTAGCCTATTAGTATAATTATATTACAAACGAACTATTATAGCCTAGCTGATGATTGGGCGTTAACTTTTAAGTTTTCGAAAGTTTTTCCAAAGGAAATGGTCGAAAAAGTTCAGTTATTTTTGGGTATTTCGCATTTAGTTACATGTCAAAAATTTTAGGCAATTTACTTGGGAAAGATTTAACCCGCAAAAACCCCTAAATAAGCCCATGGACGCGATAGTCTATTACCATGATGTCCAACATGCGGCCGGAGGCCAGGCTGCACGGGCGGGCTCGTTTTAAATCGCTCACCCGAGGTGGTTAAGCTTCACCGTCTTAGGATGGGCAGCAATCTAGTACTGCAATATTTCTTCAATTGTTGGCATTTTCAGTCAAAAGATGTCACTATGCAGCATCAGATTTACGGACGTCAGGTCACAGATACAGACAATAGAGCATAGATTGGCGTGAAAAAATTGAATTTTAATGGTTAAAATAAAAACTTTGCATTGTTGAAATTGAACTACTTGAAACGATGCAATGAAATCAATACTTATTTTAAATTTGTTCCAAAAGCAAAAGTTTTGAATTCAAAATTAATGAAAATAATCATTTTGATTGAAAAAATGGCCAGAAAGTGAAAAAATAAAACTGTAAAAGACACATTTTTTGTCAAAATGGCGTCCCCTAGACCTTGGCGTCCCAGGCAACTGCCTGCTTTGCCTGTGCCTAAGGCCGGCCCTGGCAGTCTGTACTTGTAATCGTAATTGTAATTGTACATCCATATAGCACCTGTACATAAAAAGCACCCATGATAATAGAGACCATGATGAAAAAGAATGATCGTCAATAACTGGACAAATAGAGAACGAAATGCATGTCGCAGGTCGTATTACAAGCTATTGCAGAGTCAAAGACCTATCACGCACACCGTGAGGGTGCAATTTTTATGATTGATAGGTTGTGCTATTCAAAATAGAAGTGGAATCTGGCAATATATAAAGGTTTCTACTTTTATCAGTCTACATCTGTTTTTCGGTTCGTAAAGACTTTTCGCATCAAGGAATGTTGGGCGCAGCTTACTGTCGAAACATGAACTATTGAAACACAACGAGATGTCGCAAAAGTTTTGAAGAAGAACATCTTACATTGGAATCTTAGAGTTTAAGATGTGTATGCATGAGCACTTGTGATAGCGCCCCTTCAAGATTTCTACTCAGAGGCGCTCCAGACTACAGTGTGGACACTGAATCGGAGTTTCACGCCGAAGCGCATGAGCAATTGCGAGTGAAAGACTTCCCCAGGGTCCCTACGCGGCGGCTTGAGGCGGATTCGAACCCGCAACCCTCCGGCTGCAAGGCACCAAACATACCCCTATACCACCGCGCCCCACAATACGTAGGCCTACATATATACTGTAAGAGAGACTTCAACAATGGCAGTCAACAGCTGTCTATTTCCCCATATATCAAATCAAGTGAATAAAAGTGGCCGAACGTCGCACTAAAAGATTCAAAACATCTAAAGAAATAAATGTATGCGGACTCGGTCACGCTTCACTGCTGCCGACTCCCATGACCGACCGCATACATTTATTTCTATTACTAATCGCCATTAGTCACCCTATGACAAGAGGTCTCTTGGTTGTGTGCTACAGCCTTTTATTGGAAACTTGTTCCTCTTATTCAAGTATCATTCGCAAGCAGATGAGTTCTCGTTCTTATAAAATTGTAAAACTATTATTTGTAGCGAGAGGTACGTGAAAGTGCTATGTAAACGCCCGTATAGGCGGATATATTTAAACACAGTCGGTCTATGATTATGATTAAACTGATCGTTACTGATTTCCGGTTATACCTGCTAAGCCAAGATCCGCAGAAACTGTTACAATATTGTTGATTGTTACAGCAAGTTTTGTATTTATGCATCGTCTACAAAGTTAAGTCATACGGTTCACCTGATTCCGTTGAATCAGCAGCGACTGAAGACTGTATTCGTAATCGTTCTAGTAATAATATTAGGCCTATACATTTCCATAGCAACTCTACAAGAAAAATATTCACAGACTCTACCAATCTCATGTTACCAGGCCTCGATCTAATAGAGTGGTCTTCAAAAGCTGGCTAAGAACAAACAAAGAAAAAGCAAGGTCATGTTGCAAGTCGCATGACAGGCTTTTCCGAGAGATAACGGCCAGTCAGTCTAGACACCTAAATGTGGCGCTATGTCTGTCTTGGAAGGTTGTGCCAATTCAAAACCGTGGCCGAGATACATTAGTCAAATGGAGTTATTCATCTGTCAGCCTGCACATAAATCTGTCAGTTCACGCGGAGTTTTGACATCGTGTGTCATGCGAACTTTACAAAAGCATGACAACATGCTGTCAGAGGCTCAATCTATTTTCCATACATTGAATCAAATGAATAACGAGGCATGCAGAGAGCCAAAAGACGTTGTCAAAGATCCGAAAACATCTTAAAGTACGCCGTCATAATTTATTACTATAAACTCTCAATAGTTAAAACTCCGTTACTTCTGCATTGTGTGCTAAAGCCTGCCATTGAAACCTGCTCCTCTTATTCAAATATAGTTCGTAAACAGACAAGCGCTTCGTTTTAAAAATGATATAGGCTATCATCCAGGTTTGCAAGAGATGTCTGAAAGCACTATAGAAATGCAAAGTGCATACACTCAAACGTAATCGGTGTATAAGTTTTATGGTCTTACCAGCGCTTTACCTAAAGCACCGGTAGACTGTTGTAGGATTGTTGAAAGTGTAATGGTAAAAATAATATTTTATTTCTTATTTGCCCCAAATTAAGTCAGAGAGTAGAGTAGGCCTACGTAGACCCTACGCATTCTGTAAATATTCGATTTCTTTCACTTAGAACCAATTGCTGTGCTATGCAACAAAATGAAGTGCAATTACATAATCTAAAAAGCCTCACAGATATATATATATATATATATAAATTATATATAACACACACATATATATTAGGGTGTTTCTTATTTTCCAACTTTGGATTTCTCAAAGTCTCACCCCCTAAACTTGTTCCTTTGGTCAAATTAATAGCTTGTACAAAATTTTAGTCAATTTGGTTGACATTTAGGGGTCGCTCAACAGAGTTGAATTTCTATGCATGTTTTCGGTCTTCAACACAAACTACGCAATACAAATAGGAGTTCAATAATAAAATCTAGATTTTTTGCTTCTACCTATTTATTTCTTTTGTATTTTACTTATCTGTTTTGTTCAACAATAATAATAAAATATTATTGTTATAATTATTATTAATAATAATAGCAATAATAATTATAATAGAGATTTGAGTGCCATAATTCGTATAAAATCGATAAATCAGAGAAACAATTCAGAAGCACTGTATGATTGTTATATTTACTTCCAATCCTCCATACTAACTTACAAGGAGCTGTTGGTGGACTCACAACACCTGCAAGCTGTAGAAAGAGGGAACGAGTTAACATTATGACAGCCAGCTTATGGCTGCAGTCCTCAATTGAACCAAATTGAGCGACAGAAAGGCTACGTCTGTATTAGCAACAAAAGTCTTGGTCATGATGTCTATGAGTTAAATATCAACCATTCGTCAATTCACAGAAGAGCACAGCACTATCGAGCTAAAATTGTTTCACAGCTTAAAGAACAGTTTCAAGGAAATGTCTCTCTTGAGATCCACTGGGATGGTAAACTCCTGAGAGACTTCACTGGGCAGGATGTTGTTGATCAATTGCCAGTAATTGTTGCAGGAGCTGGAGTGAACCAGTTGCTTGGTGTTCCAAAATTGACTTTCAGTAGGCTATTGGTGAAGCTCAGATCTCAGTCGTAGCCCGTTTGATAGGAAATTGGTGCCTTGTAGATCGTATTGCTTCCATGTGTTTTGATACCACTACCAGTTACACAGGAAATACAAATGTCGCTTGTGTTCTGCTGGAACAGAAACTCGGGAAGAATCTTTTGCACCTGGCATGTCGGCACCACATAATGGAGCCTTTGACGACAGTTTGCATTGACCTCAGGGCCAGACGTTGCCACCTGTGAACGTTTCCAGATTAACTGGACCAACATTGATCAGACCAGATATGAACCTGAAGCAGCTCATGAAGAGGTAACAAGTCTGCTGAAAGATGACAAGGACAGCCTGTTGGCATTTTCTGAAAGCCAGCTTCACTGTTATCAGCCCAGAGATGATTTTTCTCCTGGAGCCATACATCATGCCAGATGGATAGGCTATTAAAGGCAATGTACTCTTTAAAGATGTGGATGTTTCACGGCCAATTTAAAAGAAGAAAGGGACTCCGGAGCATGTGCATCTTCATTGTTCGAATCTGTGTCAAGGCGTGGTTCACTTCTTCAAATCCAATTGCATCTTCAAATCATGATCTCCTTTTCCTTCAGCTCTTGGACCCGTACGAAACAGTGAACAAGTCTATTGCCAATGCCAGAAGAAAGAAATTTGCTGATCACCTTTGGTATCTCAGTAAAGAACTCACTGGCTTTGCCGTTTTTATGCGACAGTGCCTGCTGAATCCAACAAGCAGTGGTAAAGGCAATTGATGAGAAGAAAGGTTTTGAAGAGCCTGTAAAACGGGACAAAATATATAAGGTAATGCCAAAACATGCGAATTGAGGACTCGTGACAAAAATACGATGCAATTCTTCTGCCGGCTTGGAATTCCGGCTGGATTCTTGAATTGTGACCGGGACTTATGACGTCATCGAGACGATTACAAGGATTCCATCAAGACTGTTGAACATCTGAGGTTGTCAATGGCACTGCTGAAAGAGGCGTTGCCCTCATTGAGGAGTAGGCCCTACAGCAACATTATTACGAAGAAAGAAAATCAGAAACAGTATTGACTTCAAGTCGTCCAGGGACACCGTCGACTATTTCCAACTTGCAAAATAGACTTCTTTCCTGCCAGGTCATTGCCAGTATATTTTTAGACAAGTAGACAATAGGCACTCATCAGGAGACCTGTAATCAAGATTCCTAGACTCTCTACAGATAATGATTGTTAATTCTTGCTTGCTTGAAGCTTGCTAAAATATATATCTCATTTGCGTACAAAATTCAAGATTTCGCAGAATTTAATGAAACTAAAGATCTATTGAGCGACCTCTAAAAATTCAAATAATTTCCTACAACTTGGCAGGAGTTCTTTCTATATTAATTGGAACCAATCTGGGGGTGAGACCGTAAAAAATAAAACGTTTATATTTTCTGTGCTGCTAAGAAACACCCTAGTATATATATATATATATATATATATATATATATATATTATATTGCGAAACATGAGATTTGTTTGAATTGTTAATTTGATTACCTGATAATTTAAACGAACAGGAAACTGTCTACGACTGTCCAAGGTCACATGAACTGTTACAAACCAATCAACGTGTTACTTGATATTATAGATCATGGAATGTAATTACCGCAGAGTGGTAGGCATGTGTCTTCAGGATTTCTTGTAGCCAAAAATCTTACAGTTGACACCAAGATCGCCTTTCTAAGACCTGTCTCCGCTGTGGGTGGCTCTGGATAAATATATTTATTCACTGGGAACGTCACGGTGAGTGAGGTCACATGGTCTGTGAAATATAATATTATTATAAAATTCCTTGTAGTCGATAACCCTAGTCTGCAGACACCGAGATCTCCTTTCCAAGACTTCTGGCTTTGGAGATAGTTGAGTGACGTTATGTCACATGCTCTGGAAGAATATTTTATGCAAGTCCTTCTTTCCTAAAACCATAACTTGATACCTAAAAATAAACATTTTAAGAACTACACGTTAAGAGGAATCATTTATCCAACGCAATGTCAACTGTGACGTCAAAGTTTGACGTCATATCACATGGCGTCATGCAAGAGTGACCTTATGAGACAAAACCAATATTGTGAGCAAACATTTCCAGGAAAACCTCATCAAAGGAATTTTGAATATCTCTTCCCGTTTGAAAGTTATACATTGAAAACCGATATGTTGGTAAAAATTTCAACACAGGCTATTGCATGTGGGTATACGAAATTTGAAAAGGCTTTGAGCCACGTCTAAATGATCTTCAATCTTGCTGTAACTTTGCATTTTTTATCAGAATAGCCAAGAGAAACTTTTTAGAGGTTGGCCATTGCAATTTGAGAACTTTGGTTTCTCTGGGACACCCTAGTGGATAGTATAATTGTACCGAATAAATCTTATCAAATGCCATGTTTAACTAATTAATTGATATAATTATTACAATAAGCTAGTCAATTACAATGGCGATATATAAAATGTTGTGGCGATACATGAATATAATATTAGATTAAGGAAGAGACTTTTAAAACGTTAATTTGAGTATCACGTGATGTGTTATGTTGCTAAGCGACCAGGGACGCTCAGCGAATAGGAAAACACATGGACGGTTGAAACCAGTAATGACAATTGGGACGTTGGAGGTGAAGGATGATGATGATATATTCGTTTATTTATCAAGCAGGAAGACACACCGCTTCACAACTTACATACACAAAGGCTACTATAAAGAAAAGAGGGAATAATGTTAGTTTTAAGATTTGGGTCAACGTGGTGGCTTAAAAATTCGCTTGTAAAGAACTCTAGGTATGAAGTTCTTAGAGTCTTTTGGTGGTAGCACAAAGTCATGTGCAGGACGCCGGAGAGCGTAGGGTCGCAGCACAGGTGGCGGAAAGAAGCGTCGTAGGACGTGCGACTCATTCCAGATGATGGACTGGAGGAGGCGGTCTTCAGCTGATGAGACTCGCTCTTCGATGGTTGCGGTTCCAGATGGTAGATAACCCAGGCGTGCAGCTCTTGCAAGAAACCGCTCAAGTCTGTTGCGATCAGCTGCTGACGCTAGGCCCCACCATGCTGGAGCCGCGTATAGCAACCTTGAGATGGTGGTGGCCTCGGCAACCAGGTGTAACGCCTTTGGTGGAAGACCATGCGCTCGGAGGACTCGCAAGGCGTGCAGGGAGGCAGAGCTGGCCTCTATGATTTCGTCCACATGACCGATGACGCTGAGATCGCGCCCGAGGGTGACACCGAGGATACGCATTGAGTCGACTCGGAGCACACCATCAAGCAGGGGTGGCGGCTCAAAACAGCTCCTCCTCGCAACGAGCATCTCACGGGACTTGGTAACGTTTAGTCTGAGATTGTTTATCGCAGCCCATCTTGATACGTTGTTTAACTCCTCTGTGACCGTTGTTCTCGCCCTCGACCCCACCAACAGATAAGTATCATCCGCATACTTAAACATTTTGTTCTCTGGATTGACAGGATGTAGGTCTGATGCATTGATGTCATAGGTCGAGGGTCCCAAACCGGAGCCCTGGACCACACTTGCGTTGATGGATGCTGGTCAAAGTCCCTTTGGAGGTCCGGCATTGAAATCTAGTGACGTGCTGACGACAAGAGAGGAATTTAACTATCCAGTTGAAGACGTGATCTTGGATGTCTAGAGCAGATAGTTTGTCAACTAAGGTAGAATGCCGGACAGTATCAAACGCTCGCGAGAAATTCAATGAGATAAGGGTGACGTAACTGTTTTCTCGTAGCATGGATGATAACTCATGGATTAAAGCTATTAGGGCTGATGTCGTTGATCCAGTGGGACGAAAGGCGAATTGGTCTTCAAGGAGCTGCGTCATCGGAGGCATGGTGAAGGTAGGGTAAAGATGGCAATGGACGATTTCCCGCTCAACAACTCTTGATATCACCGGGGTGATCGATATTGGGCGGAAGTCAGACATCTGCTCCGGCCGCTGTACCTTGGCCACTGGATGGATGATGGCAGTACACCACTGCTGAGGGACATATGAGGCTAAGATCGTTCGAGTGATGAGGTCGGAGAGCAATGACGAGTAGACCGGAGCAGCCAGGCGAAGAAACCACGCCGGAAGGCCATCTGCTCCATCGGCCGTATGGTGTAGCCGATCCAAAATGTGGAATAGTTTGTATTCAGACATAAAAGGTTGGTCTGGTGCATGTGCCGTTTGTCTATGAGCTGGTGGAGTATAGACTGGATCCGTGGACGTTCGCGAATAATGTTCGTTAAGATCGTCAGCTGAGAAGGGAACATCGAGATGGTCCTGCGAACGTCCCTTGGTTGTTGCATCCACCTGCTTCCAGAGCTCACGTAGACCACCTGTTAAGTCTATATTCCTGAGGTGAGCTCGTGTGGTCTTTTCGATTAGCAGGCCCACCCTGCGGGCAACGGCAGATGCCTCCTCCAGTCGACCCTTTCGCATCAGCCGATTTTTCCTTCGTAGGAGCAGCTTGGCGTCAGGTGACAAGAAGAACGGGTCAGATGAGGTCATGGTGACCGTGCGGAGAGGATAAATTCGGTCAATTGTTATCCTTGATTCGAGATAAAAGCAGTCCCATGCTTCCTGGATGTTTTCAGTGGCTGCTATATGAGATAGGTCGACGCTCGCAAGGTATCGGAGGAGGGAGGAATTCTGCTGCGGTGTACTTTTCCGGAAGCTAATTTTGTCATGACTCTTGCCCATACTGATGATCCCACCCTCAATGGTGGCAATAATTGCTCGATGGTCGGTCTTTATTGTTGAAGTCAAGATCTTGATCGACTCATAACAGGGCTCAGAAACAAACAGACGGTCCAATGTATTCTCTCCTCGTGTTGGCTGAGTAATGAGCGGCATGAGACCAGTTCTTTCTGTGACATCCCCAACCCTAAGGCGGTTGAAGTCCCCGCCCAAGATGATCAGAGCTGAGGGATCGGTACTGATGATTGTCTCTACCGAGTGCTCGAGTCTTTGTAGCAGCAGCTCCTCCTCATATACAGGGGATGGAGGATAATACAGTGTGTCACGAATTGCCTTTGCAGCTATATAATTTCTTCCTTAGGGATTGGTAAAGACAGTCGATAGTCTGGCCTAAGGTCCAGTATATTTAGCCGAGCGTTGTAAATATAAAAGTATATGAAGACAGTTTAACATATATATATTTAGACACCTAGAATATCGAATAGGGAACTATATATATAAAGGGGTCGATGACAAATCGGTGGCCGTTGGGTCCAAAGGGATGGGCAATGAAGGAAACGTGGAAAGGAGAAACAGGTGACTCTGGGCAGACGAAGCTCGGGGTTCGAACGCGTCAGGTCGACGCAAGAGAAGCACTCTCCCGGTCTCCCCATGCAGTTCCGAACGAAGGCAAGCTGCCTGACTTCGAACGAGCCAAGTCTACGACGCCGGAAGTACGTTGTCGGTCTCTGAACGCGACAGGTCTACGACGCCAGAAGTACGCTGTCGGTCTCCAAACGCGACAGGTCTACGACGCCGGAAGTACGCTGTCGGTCTCCGAACGCGACAGGTCTACGACGCCGGAAGTACGCTGTCGGTCTCCGAACGCGACAGGTCTACGATGCCGGAAGTACGCTGTCGGTCTCCGAACGCGACAGGTCTACGACGCCGGAAGTACGCTGTCGGTCTCCGAACGCGACAGGTCTACGACGCCGGACGCAAGCTGTCGGTCTCTGAACGCGATAGGTCGGTTCTAGGGCAATTCGTCGCCGGACAATTCGTCGCGGACAATTCGTCGCGGACAATTCGTCGCGGACAGTTCGTCGCGGACAGTTCGTCGCGAATTATTCTTTTCTGTAATATTTTTCATCAATGGAACTTTATTTGAGCAAAGAAATATTCTCATGGATCCAGCTTCTAATTATGGAAACACTTATTTTCATCAATTCAGCTTCTATTGAATCGAAAACTTAGTTTCATCCATCCAGCTTCTATTTCTGGAAAATTATTTCGATCAATCCAGCTTCTATTTAACACAGAAATGTTTTAATCAATCCCACTTCTATTTAGCAAGAATTCTTTTCATCAATCCCACTTATGGTTCGCGAGAAACTATTTTAGTCAATCCAGCTTCCATTTAGGCAATTATTTTCATCAATCCAGCTTCCATTTAGTCAAAGAATTATTTACCATCAATCCAGCTTCCATCTTATGTTGTATGCTGTAATTATGGCGTTATTAGGCCTATGACGAATTGTCCGCGACGAACTGTCCGCGACGAACTGTCCGCGACGAATTGTCCGCGACGAATTGTCCGCGACGAATTGTCCGGCGACGAATTGCCCGGTCACCGATAGGTCTACGACGCCGGAAGTACGCTGTCGGTCTCTGAACGCGACAGGTCTACGACGCCGGAAGCAAGCTGTCGGTCTCCGAACGCGACAGGTCTACGACGCCGGAAGTACGCTGTCGGTCTCTGAACGCGACAGGTCTACGACGCCGGAAGCAAGCTGTCGGTCTCCGAACGCGACAGGTCTACGACGCCGGAAGTACGCTGTCGGTCTCCGAACGCGACAGGTCTACGACGCCGGAAGTACGCTGTCGGTATCCGAACGCGACAGGTCTACGACGCCGGACGCAAGCTGTCGGTCTCTGAACGCGACAGGTCTACGACGCCGGAAGTACGCTGTCGGTCTCCGAACGCGACAGGTCTACGACGCCGGAAGAACGCTGTCGGTCTCTGAACGCGACAGGTCTACGACGCCGGAAGCAAGCTGTCGGTCTCCGAACGCGACAGGTCTACGACGCCGGAAGTACGCTGTCGGTCTCTGAACGCGACAGGTCTACGACGCCGGAAGTACGCTGTCGGTCTCTGAACGCGACAGGTCTCTCTACGACAGAAGAAAGCGGTCTATCTTCGAACGGGTCAGGTCTCTCGACGTTTTCCACATGCACTGGCTTCCCTGCGGATGGACAATGGTCGACGAACTGTGAGTCTCGAATATTGTTGGGGACGGGGAACCCTGGGAAGGGAAACGGTCATCGACCCGGGGGAAGTAGAGTAGTATAGAGACGTAAATCCATAGGAACGTTAACATTCTTCTATGTTTTTAATTTTGACAGTTGATTTGTATGTTTGGTTTTGCTGGCCGAAAAACAACTGCTTACTACCTTTTCAAACTATAGTTCTGCATTGTCTTTAAACTCCTCGCCATAACTGACGAGGCATAACTTAACCATTCTCAAAACAACTCGTGACACAGTGCACCGACGTATGCATTTCTGGTCTGAAGACTCACCTTGACCCATAAAAGTTCAAGAGTGCGAGTGTCGTTGTCGATGATGTATTCGGACGCCGGAAGAGCATTCGTGACCAGGACGGCGACACCACCCGCACGCCGTCGCTCTCTGTCTCGGCGGATTGTTTGGAAACCGTCGATTCGAAAGAGAGCTGGCAGATGGTGCTTCTTGAAGTGCGTCTCGGTCACAATTGCAAGACCAAGTCCGTATCCATTGAGTTCTGCCGATAGCTGGTCCATGGCGTATGGTTTGGCAATGGAGCGAGCATTGATGATGTATATCGTATCGTATTTAAGCATTTGTAAAGCGCCTCTCGTATGGTGAACCGTTCAGAAGCGCTCCCAGTGTGCTAAGCCCCGCGAAAATAAACAGGTTTTGAGAAAATCGAAGGAAGAAGAGAGACTGCCAGAGAGAATTTTAGAGCGAACAGAAGGAGAAAGAGCATTCCAAAGAGAGGGACCAATTGAAGCAAAGGAACGAGCCTGAGCCATAGCAGTTCTGCTACGGGAAACCAAGAGGTCAAGTCTATTGCAGGAACGAAGTGGACGATGGGAGGAAGCTGAATGAGGCCGAAGTATTACGCCATCCAGATATTGAGGAGCAAGACCCCTCTGAGCCTTGAAGATCAGAGAGAGGATTTTAAATTGTATGCGAGCATGCAGAGGGAGCCAATGAAGTTCGTCAAACATAAAGGTAGAGATGTGAGAGTACCGGGGAAGGCGGGCAATCAGTCTAGCAGCTGTGTTGAGGACCGACTGAAGAGGAGAGAGACGAACCTTAGGAAGACCAACAAGAAGTGAATTGCAGTAGTCAATCCGAGAAAATACAAAAGCATGAACTAAAGTTGTGAATATGGAGGAGGAGACAGAACGACGAATGACCCTGAGACGCCTTAAGTGAAAATAGGAGGAGCGTGTGATATTAGAGATGTGCTCGGTAAAGGTAAGTGAACTATCAAGGATAACACCGAGATCACGTACACTTGACGAGAAAGAGAAGAGTGGGAACTTTTCAGAGAGGAGAGCAAAATCAAGTTTATGGAGCTGCTGGGGGGTGCCAAACCAGATGAATTGAGTCTTAGAAGCATTAAGGGAGAGGCGATTAGATGACATCCAAGAGTGGAGATGATTAGAGAGAGATTGAATACTCCCGACCAAAAGCAACTGCGATGACGAAGGACCATGAACAAATGCTTGCACATCATCAGCAAAGAGATGACCAGCAGCATCACAAACCGGAAAAAGAGAGGAGATGTCAGCCGTATATAAAATAAATAAGAGAGGGCCGAGAACGGAGCCTTGAGGGACACCCAGTTTAACGTGGACCCATTGGGTTCTGGAGTCACCAGTAACAATCATTTGGGTTCGTTCAGATAGGTATGAGCGAAACAAACAAAGAGGGAGGCCCTTAAGCCCATAGGAGGTCTCAAGACGCTGAAGAAGAATCTCATGATCAACCATATCGAAAGCTGCTGAGATATCATAGAGAGCCAGAAGAGTTAGTTAAGACCTATCAACAGCAGAATAGATTTCAGAAAGTAGGGAAAGGAGGGCAGTCTCGGTGGAATGGTTAGCCCTAAAGCCAGACTGATTAGTAGGAAGTAGACCAGATTGCTCAAGATAAGGGAGAAACTGGAGAGAGACAAGACGTTCTAGAGTCTTAGAAAGAAAGGATAGATTTGAGATAGGCCGGTAATTATTGCAAAGGTTGGTGTCAAGGTTAGGCTTTTTGAGTGAAGGAAAGACAAGGGCCCGCTTCTGCGAGGGAGGAATGCAGCCTTCAGAGAGCGACCTATTAAACAGATATACCAAGAAAGGGGCAAGATCATCCAAAATGTCATTAATGATAAAAGGGGTAGTGGATCTAGTTCACATGATTTTAAGTTAACAGACGATAAAACTGAACGAAGGTCCGACTCAGAGATAGGTCGAAAACCATCGAAGACAGCTGACGTTGAGGTAAACGTTGGAGGAGGAGCGTCAGCAGTTGAAGCACGAAGACGATCGATCTTGGCTGTCAACATTTCAAGGAATTCATTTGCTGTGAAGGAAGGAGAGAATAAACGGAAGTTTTAACAGGAGGAAGCAAGGCATGTAGCACATGACCTTTATCGGTCAGAACAGCAGAGAAAAGACGGGAATCCGCCTTTAAGCATAACTGCTCAAAGGACGGTGAGTCCTCAGGAAGGTAATGATAGCAAATGAGGCGACGTATCAAGGTCTGAAGCCTGTTTCTTTCGCACTGCCCCGCGAAACCCCACCAAACAGGCGAGGCATAAAGCATCCGTGCCAGGGTTGTGGCACGCACGACATCAAAAAGCATCGGACCTCGCAAGCCGTGAGTCCGCAAGGCATAGAGAGATTGGCGGGCCTGACAGCATATTCGGTGAATGTGGTTTTCAAATCCTAAGAAGTTGAAAATAGTGACTCCTAAAATTACCATACTGGTAACCCTAGTTAGGCCTGGGGTGACGCATGGAGTTGTTAAGTTCCCAGGGCCTGCCCTTTTGCGGCGGATCAGCATTTCACTGGTTTTCTTTTTATTCAGCGTTAAGTTACATTCGGCAGCCCATCGGGAGACATTGTCCAGTTCAATAGAGTCAGAAGCACTATTTGAAGAAGGAATGAGAAGATAGCAATCATCGGCGTATTTGAGGAGCCTATTTGTGGGGTTGACAGTGCTAAACCTGGAAATAGCATTAATGTAATGTAATGTAATGTAATGTAATGTAATGTAATGTAATGTAATGTAATGTAATGTAATGTAATGTAATGTAATTAGCAACTTCTATTGCGCCGGTTTCTAATGCACAAAGCATCAACCGATGGCGCATCAAAACAATCCGTAATCAGGTCAACATCCAGAAGGTCAGTCCGTAAGAGACAGAGAGGCAGCCTAAGGTGGATAAGCAATTTGAAAGAGGTAAGTTTTTAGCCGAGAACGAAATGACACAAGCGACTGAGCACAGCGCACAGATACAGGAAGAGAGTTCCATAAGGCAGGCCCAGCAACCGAAAAAGCTCGTTCACCAAAAACAGTTCTTGACTTAGGTATGACCAGACAAATACAATCAGATGACCTCATTGAATAATGATAAGTCAGAGGAATAAGAACAGATTTTAAATATTGTGGTTGGCCAGAGTTCAAAGTTTTATAATCTATGAGCCCCAGTTTGAAACGAATTCTTTGCTGAACAGGAAGCCAATGCAGAGATTTAAGCAGAGGGGTTATATGTTCGTATTTGGATGTATTAGTTATGGCTCTAGCCAAAGAGTTCTGAACCCTCTGCAGCTTCAGTATGTTTGATTTACTGATACCAGTAAGAAGTGAATTACAATAGTCTAGGCGACTGGAAACCAATGCATTTGCCAGAGATATTCTTGCAGACATGGGCACATAACGCCTAATTCTGCGTATATCACGAATGAACATATAGGATGACTTGCAAATACTGTTTACATGGCCATTGAGAGACATGGTAGAATTAAAAACAACGCCTAAGTTGCGTGCAGCATCGGCCAGCTCAACAATTGAGTCACCCAGTTTCAATGACTTCAGCCCATCAAATTTCTTAAGTTGCTGTGGAGTGCCAAGTAACAGAAATTCAGTCTTTGATGGGTTAAGGAGGAGTTTATTGGATGCCATCCAGGACTGTACTTCATCAAAGACAGCAGACAACAGCTGTACAGATGAGTCACATGACAGACTGTCAAATGAAATGTAAATTTGAGTATCATCAGCATAGAAATGGTATCTAAGCGAATGATTATCAAGCAATGCTCCTAATGGTGTGGTGTACAATGTAAACAAAAGAGGGCCAAGCACTGATCCCTGTGGTACACCGCACGTCAATAAAGCATCAGATGAATAATTACCATTTAAATACACTGATTGAGTGCGTGGACTAAGATAAGTACTAAACCAATCTAGTGCAGGGCCAGATATCCCAAACCAGTTCTCGAGACGATGAAGAAGAATAGAATGATCCACAGTATCAAAAGCAGCAGACAAATCAAGAAGAACAAGTGCTGTCACCTTACAACCATCCATTGAGCAAATGATGTCATTATGAACAGTAAGAAGTGCAGATTCTGTAGAGTGAAACTTACGATAGGCAGACTGAAAAGGGGAGATTAGGGAGTTTGATGACAGGTGAGTTTGCATGCGATTCAAGACTATCCGTTCAAGGATTTTAGATATAAAATTCAAGGTTGAGATAGGCCTATAATTTGACAGATCATCAGGATCAAGAGAAGGTTTCTTAAGCAGCGGGTGAACTATGGCATGAGCAAAAGTAGATGGGAAAGATCCCTCATGCAATGAGAAATTGATAATTGATGTAATGGTGGGACCCAGGACATCAAAGCACTCTTTAAGAAACCAAGTAGGAATGGTGTCAAGGAGACCGGTTTTGTTAGGCGAGGACAAGATAAGATTAATGAAGTTAACGGGCCCAAATCCCGATCCTTGTCTGGGGTATTAACTTGTAAGCACATGAAACGTCACAAAATCCCCACAGTTGCTCCGCAATCAACATCCAAATACCGCTGATGTAATTATTTAACCCGCTTGATCCTAGAACGCATGCGTTCTTTTCGCCAGAACAGTTATTTCAAAGTTTAATGTATGTGGAATTAAAATTGACCTCAGACTTCAAACCATAATGCTCTTGAAAATTTCTGCTAATCAGTGATATCAAGCTGTCATGCATGTGGTACTGTCACAATACGAATGACATAGATCTTTAATGCATGTGGTTTTTTATATGATATCAAACATTACGCAACTGATTTACCACTCTTTTCGCTCGGAGTCTTTCGCACTGGAGCGCCTCTGATTGGTGTTCACTGTGAGAGGCGCTTTATGAATTTATAAATACAATACAATACAATTAAGGGATGTGGCATTGTCACATCTGATCTGAAATTTTAATGGGCAAAGGTATTTTCACCAGAGCAATTAATCGGAAATTAATGCATGCATATGGTATTTTCCACGAGACCTGTGATTTCAAGCTTTAATGCAAGCGGGTACGGCATGCATTAAAGTTTGAAATCATAGGCCTCGTTCTTTCACAACTGATTTAAAACTTTATGGCGTCTGATGTTTTCAGCAGATATGTGCTTTCGAACTTTAGTGCCTGTGATATTTTCACTAGAAGAGTAATTTCGAACTTAAAGAATGTGAGATTTTCAAAAGGCCAGTAATATAGAACTTTAATGCAAGTGATATTTTCCTAATTCTAGTTATTTCTAACTTTAGGCCTAATGCTTGTGATAATATCACCAGACGATTGATTCTGAACTTTGCTGCATGTGGCATTTTCACCAATGATTTCAAAATTTAAAGAATGAGATATTCTTGCATGTTATTTCAACGTTTTACGGATCTCGTACCTCTAGAACTATAAGGTTTTATGTCCACTTTTTGCGAAACAAAGAAAAATGATTTTTAAGATATGCTGACGAAAATGTTCTGCGCTGTTTCATTGATGGCAATTAAATTAAACTTTTTGGAAAACAATGTTTTCCCTTAGTATGATTATATGTGTATTTCGATCATAATGTAAACCGATTATGAGTAATTTGGCTGTAATTATGGCAGGGGTGACAAATGTTTGGACATAGAGCTGTATAACATTAATTATTGATTGCAGACAAAGTGAGTGCTGTAGGTTACAAGTCAAAGTCACGTGTCATGATCTCTCACTGGTATTGGCTATGGACATAACACCGTATAATTCTTTTTTAAAACCTCACTCGATAACGGTTATATCTCACATTCACGTGATGATGATGATATATTCGTTTATTTATCAAGCAGGAAGACACACCGCTTCACAACTTACATACACAAACAAAGGCTACTATAAAGAAAAAAGGAATAATGTTACTTTTTAAGATTTGGGTCAACGTGATGGCTTAAAAATTCGCTTGTATAGAACTCTAGGTATAAAGTTCTTAGAGTCTTTTGGAGGAAGCACAAAGTCATGTGCACGAGGCTGGCGAGCGTAGGGTCGCAGCACAGGTGGCGGAAAGAAGCGTCGTAGGACGTGCGACTCATTCCAGATGATGGACTGGAGGAGGCGGTCTTCAGCTGATGAGACTCGCTCTTCAATGGTTGCGGTTCCAGATGGTAGATAACCCAGGCGTGCAGCTCTTGCAAGAAACCGTTCAAGTCTGTTGCGATCAGCTGCTGATGCTAGGCCCCACCATGCTGGAGCCGCGTATAGCAACCTTGAGATGGTGGTGGCCTCGGCAACCAGATGTAACGCCTTTGGTGGAGGACCATGCGCTCGGAGGACTCGCAGAGCGTGCAGGGAGGCAGTGCTGGCCTCTATGATTTCGTCCACATAGCCGATGATACAAAATTAATGATTCTATTAGATGACAGAACTTGTTCCTCTATAGCTTTGAAACACTGTTCAAATCACGTCCAAATTTATGGACATAGAGCTATATAGCACTCACAGAATGATAGAGCTTAAGAAAGAGTCTCCAGTTAAGTTAGACTATTCAAGACATAACCCATGTCATCCCAATAGCGGATATATCGTTAGGTCGATTTTTCAAAAAGTGGACATAAAACCTTATAAGTCTAGGGGTGCGATATGGTGTTTTTCACCAGATCAATGATTTCGAACTTTGATGGAAGTGTCATTTTCAGCGCATCATTGATTTAAGACGCTAGTGCATGTGGTATTTTCATCAGAACTGTGATTGGGGCATAAATGCATGGGGTATTTTCACGAGACGAGTGATTTCAAACTTTAACGAACGTGGTATTTTCTCCAAAACAATGATTTCAAACTCGATTGTATTTGGTATTTTCAACAGACCAGTGATTTCAAACTTTAGTGCATGTCGTATTATTTTCACCAGAAAAGTAATTTCGAACTTTAAGGCACCTTTAATGCATGTGGTATTTTTAACAGGCAATGATTTTAAACTTTAATGGATGTGACATTTTTAGCAGACCAGTGATATTGCATGTACTTTTTTCACAAAATCAGTGATTTCGAACTTTAATGCAAGTGGTATTTTCTTTTGCCAGTGAATTCAAAGTTTACGACGTAAGGTATTTTCATCAGGCCTGTGATTTTGAACTTTCTTCCATGTGGTATTTCACCACAAGAGTAATTTCAAACTTTAAGATGCGGTATTTTCATCATGATATAGAACTTGATGCATGTGACAATTTCAATTTCACCAGACGAGTAATTTCAAAATCTAATGGTTGAGGTATTTTTCAACAGTGATTTTGAAAGTCAGTGCATGTGTTATTCTCACCAAACGATCGATTTCAAACTGTATTGCATGTGATATTTCCATCATTCCAGCAATTTCGAGCTTTACTGGATGTGTGACATTGTGTGGTATTTCCCCCAACCAGTGATTTCAAACTGTAATGCATACGGAACACCTCAAGAGTCAAGGGTCTGTTCACTGATGGAGTGAAAATAATATTTTTGTATTGATTCGTTAGCATTGGGCAAAGAACAGATCTATATAGACTTCAATTGAATATTTTGCTCGGAAGGCAGACAATGCAATGTTATGTGCAACATGAACGCAATGAGTCGATATTTAGAAGTCTTTGTTAAGGTCTGGCGTGAAGCTTTCGGACCATTGGTAATTTGTGCAGACCGCCCTTAATGACGCCAATGAGCAACGAATTACGGTACTCAGTTCTGCTGGAAACCATGGAATTAGCTTTTGTAATTAAGATGCAATGAGGCACAGAGTTATTCTGCCTATGTGAAACTCAAGTGATTTACATGTTGCCAGAACATGGATAGCACTTGATGTAGTGGAGTCATATAACACTCCAAGATTGGGTGCGCATTCAAACAACAATATTTAAATACATGTTGACCTAACTCAGTGAAATTTGCGGAGTGTTTGGCTTGTACGTAGATAATATTCAGCTTTAGAAGGATCCAGGAAACCTCTGTCGCTACCAACCAATATTGAACAATGCCATAAAGACAATAAGATATAATTGGTATTCAAAGATTATTCGCGAAATCATCAAATTGATTGGACTAATCACAAGAATAGTTGGGTAACATCAACTTACAACAGGTCTTTTAAAGAAATTTTATAACCCTATGCTATAGATACCCTTCGCGTTTGCATACAAACTTTTCTTACAGTGTATAGCAGTCAAAACACATGTTCCATAGTCATTGTCGATTGAGTTCTCACAGAGTTAAGAACACAGCTGGAAACTCCTTCGTAAGCTTAATCGTAAACTACACATTTCTACATAGCTACTATAAAGCTAAGCGCAAAGCCTCAGCTTATTCACGAGTGCTGCGTCATATCAGAGGGGTTGTCCAAAGATCGATGTTGAGGTCCGAGTCCTGATAACCAGAGGTGACCGAATATGGAAAATAATTATAGCTTTTCTCCTACTACTAAGAACGTGGCTATGAAAAATTATATTGTTTAAGGCACCGAAGGCGATCGATCCATTGCGTAGTTTCTTTTCTGGCAGAGATGTTGTTATCTCTATCAATGAGACTGGATGTGTGCTTACCAATAAAATTTCTGCGTGTGATGCTTTGAAGTCGAAGACATCACAGATAGTAATGTTCCGTAAAGTGCTCGTACCTCAATTACCCTTGTGAGGTCTAAGGTTTATGATCAACAGGTGCGCTGGGCTGAGTAATATAACGACAGAACAGGCCGCATTCTTCTTCGAGCACGTATCAAGCGATTCGGCCGGCTTGTAATAAACTAATAAAACCCGCACCGTTGGACAGTATTTGAAGGCATTTCATAGAACAGTCTTTTCAGTGACAGAGTTTTAATGTGTGTATTTCATTGTTCCGATGTCTTTTAGATTTGCTGACAATAGGAATGTATAGGTTCATTTGTGTAGGTTTTAATATAGGTGAAAGAATTATTGTCGTTATTTAGCAGTTGATTTCACTAGCTATATGATGTGGAAAAGAAACGTGATTCCTGTTTCTCCATGAAGTTACTCTACTCTATATACCGGTCGAATCTAAAATTCGGAACTTTCTTCAATCAGTCGCCAACTGATATATCACTCCAAATAAATCGAATGAGAAATTGTATGTACATGTTGTATGTATATGTATGCATGTTTATGCACATATAAAGTGTACATGTATGGTATCGTATCTGATAATCGATAAAGCACTTCTTACAGTGCAAGATATTCAGAGGCGTTTTCATCGTGACAGCCTCGAGGGAATAGAAAGGACCTAAGACAGTGAAAGGATGACGAAGGAACCTCAGCTTGCTACTTGTTTGCTACAAACAATAACCTATAAAATTTTAAATTACTAATCTCATTTCACTTTGTATATATATATATATATATTCGTTTAATGTGAATCAGGTTGACAAAGTGAAATGAGATTAGTAATTTAAAATTCTATAGGTTATTGTTTGTAGTTAACATCTAGCAACTATATATATATATATTCGTTTAATGTGAATCAGGTTGACAAAGTGAAATGAGATTAGTAATTTAAAATTAAACATTAAACGAATATATATACATATTCGTTTAATGTGTATTATATATATATATATATATATATATATATATATATATATATATATATATATATATATATATATATATATGTAAAATCCCCAATTCACTCGGGCACTTTACAAAATCCCTGAAAAAACCAGGGATTTTGTAAAATCCCTGAAATCTGATGATGAAAATTTGACAGATTGCCTGAGCCTGAAAGTGACGAAAATTATCGAAGTTTTACAAAATACCTGAAAAAACCAGGGATTTTGTAAAATCCCTTAAATCTGATGATTACATGCAATGTGTAAAATCAGGGATTTTGTGAAATTTTTAGGCAATTAGTAAAATCCCCAATTCACTCGGAGCACTTTATAAAATCCCGGGATATAAAAAACCATGGATTTTGTCAAATAAATAAATAAATAAATAAAATTAAATAAATAAATAAATAAAATTAAATAAATAAATAAATATAATTAAATTTATATAATTAAATTTATTATAAAATAAAAATTAAATAAAAATAAATATAAATAAATAATTAATTTTTAAATTATTAATTATCTAATTAAGTAAGTGAATTAAATAATAAAATTGTATGACATATAAACCACCAGAAGAAGTCCTTATGCAATGACCATGCATCTCTACTATCTTCGTAAAATAGTTTGAAGATGAATCAGGCAGCAAGTTATTGACAAATTTATACATGAAATTACCCAGTTGATAGCGATTTATGTTTTCAAAGTTCATAATATTATATTCTCTGTATCTGTATGCCGTGTGGGCATTAAAGGGATCTCTTGCAATAATTCTAATAGCTCTTTTCTGCAGAACCAGAAGACATTTTAACCTAGTAGAATAGTTCGAGGCCCAGACAAAATTACCATAATCAAAATAGGGATTGATTAGTGTATAATATAAATTCCTACGAATATGAATTGGGATAAGGTAAGATATTCTCGCTAGTATACCAAGGTTTCTGGAAATTTTGCCAGCAATAATATTGATATGCTCAGTCCAAGTCAGACATTCGTCAATACATACTCCAAGAAATTTAGTGGATCGGGTTTGGGACAGGGCAATTCCATCAATTGACAACTTTGTCTGGAGATCCGGGATTCGTTTCTTCGTAGAATGGAATAGTATAAAGCAGGATTTTTTTATTTTGAGTGACAGGCGATTGGTCCTAAACCACTCAGCTAGAATATTTAAGTCAGTATTAATTATTTCAACGAGTCTGGGTAAAGAATCAC
The DNA here is from genome assembly GCA_020284085.1 of Aporrectodea caliginosa. Taxonomy (NCBI): domain Eukaryota; kingdom Metazoa; phylum Annelida; class Clitellata; order Crassiclitellata; family Lumbricidae; genus Aporrectodea; species Aporrectodea caliginosa. Next base: position 24,856 of record JACEVL010001183.1, read on the forward strand.
GTGAACAGAAAGCATTCGTATCATCAGCAAACAAAATAAGTTTAGGCACAGCAGAAGCATTGGGAAGATCATTAATATACAATAAAAACAGCAGCGGACCGAGGTTTGAACCTTGCAGTACTCCAGACGCATCAGAGTAATGGATTGGATAAGAACCCAAGCGGCGCTGAATGAGAAATTTCGCACTATGACTTTTGATCTAGCGCAGTTGGATATTTCTCGCTCAAGAAAACGTCTGCAGCTTCTTTCTTTCATTGCAGTATTATTACTATGCCGATGGAAAACTGGATAACTCTTGATAGTGACCTCAAGATTCGATCCCACACAATACACCATTTCAAATCTTATTTCACTTCTCTCTTGTCGTGTGTGCTAACAGTTTTACAGTTAGTTCAGTCCTTGAACTCAACCGACTTCAATGGTACAAAAATTCTCTGGCCCCTTGTCTCCGCGTGAAAACTGCTCGATGAGGAGTTTGCATCTCATCCTGGATTCTGTAGAATTGAAGAAAAGATTTAAACTAAGTTATCTGTCCTATTTATACCTTACCACTTGTATTCCTGCCAGCTACATACATACATACATACATACATACATACATACATACATACATACATACATACATACATACATACATACATACATACATACATACATACATACATACATACATACATACATACATACATACATACATACATACATACATGGCTTCTCTTGCAGAGGGCTAGGCCTTATCGAAGAATAATCTTCGTAGGCCGAACTCCGTTTCGAGAAACGAAGACCGAAGTGGGGTAGTTTTCTACCCAAAGAAATATGTAATATCTCAGCTCACAGGTAAGATACAATGACAAATGAGGTGACGATTATAATATTTCCATGGTAAAGGAATCGAATTATAGCATTGTGAATAGTGTCGGAATAGTACTATCCAAGATGACGGCGAATGTGGCTGCCAAAACACAAAAATGTGTATATCTAAGCTAATAGATAAGCTACAATGACAAATGAAGTGTCCTTTTTAATACTTTCAAGATCAGGAAATCGAACTATGGCACTGGCAATAGTGTGGGAATAGTACTGTCCAAGATGGCAGCCAATATGGCCGTTAAATGAGAAATTTGTATATTTTAGCTCATAGATAAGATACAATGACAAACGAAACGTCGAATTTAATATTTTCAGGGTTAAGAAAAATCGAAATATCGCAGTGGCAGTAGCGTGGGAATGTTACTTTCCAAGATGGCGGCCAATATGGACGCCAAAACAAAAATATGAATATCTCAGCTCATAGATAAGGTGCAATGACAAATTAAGTGTCGAATTTCATATTCATTTCTCGTAGTGGTTATACTGTGGTATGTTACTATCCAATATGGCGGCCAATATGGCCGCCAAAACACATAAATATGTATATCTTAAATTAATGGTAGGCTACAATAAGAAATTAATCGTCGAAATTAATATTTTCGGGTTCAAAGAATCGTTTTCTCGTAGCAGCAGTAGTGTGAAAATTTAAATTTTCAAGATGGCGTCCAATATAGCCGTCAAAACAGAAATATGTATATTTCAGCTCATAGATAAGATACAATGACAAATGAAGCGTCAAATTTAATATTTTCAGGGTCAAGGATTCGAACTATCGCAGTCCGAATAGTGTGAAAATATTGCTTTCCAATATGGCGGCCAATATGGCCGCTGAAGCACAAAAATGGCTATATCTCAGCCCATGGGTTAGGAATGACGGCCATTTTAGCCGCCATCTTGGAAAGTAACATTCCCACACTATTGCAACTGCGATTATTAGATTCCTTCACTCTAAGTTTATTAAATTCGACACTTCATTTGTCATTGTAGCGTATATCTGAGCTGAGTTATACCTATTTTTGTATTTTTGGGGCCATATTGGCCGCCATCTTGGATAGTACTATTTCCACACTATTGCCACTGTGGTGTTTCGATTCCTTGACCCGGATAATATTACATTCGACACTTTCTTTGTTATTTTAGCTTACCCATAAGCTCAGATATACATATTTTTGTGTTTTGGCGGCCATATTGGCCGCCATCTTGGAAAGTGACCTCTCCACAATTAGGCAAGTATTGAAACTCAATTGCATGGTAGAATCAACACTTCATTTCTAATTGCAGCATAATTATGAGCTAAAATCTTCTCTACATACATCTTCATTATGAACGAAAATGTAGTGACGTCGAGACCGAAGTGGGGTAGATTTCTACCCCATGACACTTTGAACTGTTATAACTTTCTCATACAACATGACATGATGATCATTTTGGTGTGAGATATTATGTCGGGGATCTTAACTTGTAAATATGTGGATTGTCAAGTTATGAGTACCTACAGTTACTCCGCAATCAATATCCAAACACCGCTGGGGTAGAAATCTACCCCACCTCGGCCTACGAAGGTTAAGTTCAGGTCCATAACAGAATTCGTATCAAAAACACTCACACTGTCTTGTAAAGCAGTTAAGACGTCAGAGAAGGACGGCTCTTAAAACAGTTTGATGTTCCCTGGACTCTACTCTGAAATTTTTCACAAAATTAATCACACACTAAAAAAATAGTTGTACATTAACTCCTTCAAAGTAAAATTTCGCATTGACTAAAAGCAAAACGTGATTCCTTCGGAAAATCTCATTGAGTAAGTTCAACCGAACGGCGTCACGTGGAAATAATTATATTCTGACGTCTTTTTCTTAGAATGTATATTGCGAAAGGCGCAAAATTTACCGAACACATTGAGCGGTTTACAATAATCTTTAGTAGTCGATTGTCAGTTCAGTCCTGACGGTGATTGGATCACTCTTGGACGTATCGAACGTTAGCTGAAGATTCAAACAAAGTCAGATATTTGTAGCTGAGATCAGGAGTGATTTGAAAAAGAAAGGATCGCTTTGTAACTAAAATGTATGAGGTCTATGTTGCCAACAGTGTGACAAAGCTTGTCATGCTGCTAAACAAGAATTAGTCCAAATTAACATCAGATATGGCCATTTTCAGATTATTCTGCAATAAAATTGCCTCACCATTGTTGGGACTAAATGTTTGTTTTTGAACCTACAATATTTATAATCACACTGTCTTGTAAAGCAGTTAAGACGTCAGAGAAGGACGGCTCTTAAAACAGTTTGATGTTCCCTGGACTCTACTCTGAAATTTTTCACAAAATTAATCACACACTAAAAAAATAGTTGTACATTAACTAAAAAAGAAGAAGAAGTTCTTACTCACTTACAATCACCGCTAGCTTTCGGATATTTAGATGATCTCACCGTGGGCGGCGGGTACGAGAAAGCCTGCGAGGACGTCGAGGCAATAGAGAAAGGTTGCGCCCGTTTGGGCTTATTGATCAACAGCTCAAAATGCGAAGTGATATCCAGGGACGCAAAGATCGACTTACCAGAACCGGTGAACCGATTCCTGCGTGTAGATCCATCATCAGCAGAGCTGCTAGGAGCACCACTATCTCCACATGAGACCCTCAATGATACGTTAAACTCAATCGTATCGAGGTTAGCAAGTACCATGAAAAAGCTGGAGCAGATCCCAAGACAAGAAGCACTCCTGATACTCCGATGCTCAATTGGGGCTCCGAGGCTCATATACATTCTCCGCTGCACACCTTGTCACGACCACCCGGGCCTCATGAAATTCGACGCTGGATTACGAGCTGGTACCGAGAGCATTCTTAACATCGCTCTCTCTGACGATCAATGGTCACTCGCTTCCATGCCTATCAGGATGGGCGGGTTGGGAATAAGAAGAGCATCTTCGTTGGCACTTCCAGCTTTTTTAGCCTCAGCCGCAAGATCTCAACTCATCCAATCGCTCATCCTCACTCTCACTCAGGTGCCAGAAGACTATATCGTGGAAGTAATGAGAACCCAATGGCAGCAGAGCTTCGCAGAAACGATCGACTTCCCATCTACAGACGGCAAACAGTCTGCATGGGACACACCGCTGCTCTCGGTGGCCATGCTAGAGATAACCTCGCGCTCTGGGGATTCGTACGACCGTGCCAGGCTTAATGCTATACAGGCCCCACACGCCTCGGACTGGCTATTCGCCCTCCCTCTAGCATCTCAAGGCTTAAGACTCAATGACGAAGATATGAGGGTAGCGGTGGGCTTGAGACTGGGGGCAGTCATCTGTGCCCCACACGCTTGTCCATGTGGTACAATGGTTTCAGCCAGAGGATCGCACGGTATGGCTTGCAAGTTGGGTTTCGGCAGACAAGCAAGACACTCTTCAGTCAATGAAATCGTGCTACGCAGCCTCATCAGGGCAGGTACACCATCGATCAGGGAACCGGCTGGCCTCACCCGACTGGATGGGAAAAGACCCGATGGCCAAACCCTTATTCCATGGAACAACGGGCGCTCCTTGATTTGGGATGTCACAATTGTAGACACTTTTGCGCCGTCGTACTTGGCCGAGACAGCTGCAGCGGCGGGAGGAGCGGCGGAAATAGCCGCGACTAGGAAGAAGAACAAATACGAGGAGCTTCAAGCAAGATACCTTTTTACTCCAATCGCGTTAGAGACGATGGGACCTTTGGACCAGGAGGGCCTGGCCTTCATCAAGGAACTCGGCAGGCGGTTGACCAGAACAACTGAAGATCCACAAGAAACCTTCTACCTGTTTCAAAAGATCTCGGTTACTGTCCAGCGGTTCAACGCTGTCGCATGCCTTGGTTCAATGGGGCCCTAGAACTCTTATTTTAGAGGAACAATAATGGTCTTCTGCTGAGACATTGGAAATCTGTTTCAATAATAATAATAATAATAATAATAAAAAATACGTTCTCCCTATGCTATAATAATAATAATAATAATAATAATAATAATAATAATAATAATAATAATAATAATAATAATAATAATAATAACAATATTTATTGTTTTAACGGCAAGAACATCGTGAAGATAGCTACAACATTTGAATATTCACAGCTGCAACAATCGGTGATCCGTAACGAATTATTGATTAATTTCTCAACGTTTTCATCAACAATGGCAAAGCAAGCGGAATTTCAAATGACGTCAGCATCTGTGTTGGATTCGATGTACGGCTTTGATCAGTCGAGTTCACTGGAACCAAAGTCGTTCTCAATATTATTGTCAGTTGATTCATTGGAGCTGCTTTATCTCCGAAACATAATTTCCATTTATTTCCTACAAACATGGACTACTTATCGTCATGTTCCCATACCATACGAAAATGCGTTTATCACATAACAAGTGGATGTAATTACGAAAAATCATCGCAAAAGATGTGATGCTGCCGCATGGTTGGCTCAAATCGTCTAGTTGTCTGAAACGACCTGACCCAGTCTGTGACCACGTGATCAGCGTAGCGCGTGTATCTTTGAGTATATTGAAATCCTGATCACCGAATCTGTTTTTAAACTGTTCTTCGGAGAAAGTAGCTTTGTCAGTTTCTAGTTGGCCGTAGTATCTGTAAAATGTGTTTCCGGAATCTCTCAAAATCTGATTTAGTGCGTTCCAAACGTTCACTTTACGGTATTTGTAGCTACGTTTGGACTCAAAGCTGTAGTCGTATTCGCAGCCGTATTTTCTTTGTCCTTCGTAGGTTATGTCAGTATATTGTTCGCTATGTCCTCAAGGTCTAAAATACTCTGTTGGTTTAGACTATAAGGTGTGAGGGAGATTTCGTCGTTGATGACTCATTTTGCGTTTTGGGTATGTGTTTTCCATGAAAATTTCCGTTTGGTCCATGTCTATGTTGAGATAACTTAGGTTCATGATGGGTGTGTGCAAATCACAAACGTTTGTGTTGCCTTCTGGTCCTGGGGTACTAGGGGTACATCCTTTATACGTGTCAAAACCGACATGGCAGTAGGTATTAAATAGACTGTGCAGGCCTTTATTTCTTCCAAAAACAGCAAAGTGTTGAATTTAAGAGGCGGGATCGCTTTCGGCATTTTTGACTGGCTCCTCAGCGGCCTCTATCGTTATAAATGAAAATTTAAAATAAACCGCTCCTTTTTCTGCTCAGAATTAACCTTCCTAGGACCAAAACATTTTAGGATACGTGGAGGTCCGAAAGGGGTAAATTTTTAGCCCACCAAAGTTTCTAATATCTAGGCTGACAAATTAGTTACAAAAAAGATATCGAATTTAATCACTTCAAGGTCAAGGAATCGATTTCTCGTAGTGACAGAAATGTGAGAATGTTACTTTCCAATGCCCGCCGTATTCCAAACAAAATGTATATGTCAGCTCATAGTTAATCTTCAACGAAGTTGCAAATTTAATAGTTTTAAGGTCAAGCAATCGATTTCTCGTAGCGACAATAACGTGAGAATGCTAATATGCAATATGGCGTTCAAAATGGTCGCCGAAACACAAAATATGTATATCTTAGCTCAGATGTAAACTAGAATAGCAAATGAGGTGTCAAATTTAATAGTTTCAAGGTCAAGGAATCAAATTCTCATAGTGGCAATAATGTCAAAATGTTGCAGTCCAAGATGGCGCCCAATTTGTCCACCAAAACAAAATATCAATATCTCAGCTCATGGTTGACGTAAGGTCATAAAATCGATTTCTCGTAGTGACAGTAGTGTTTGAATGCTATCTTAGATGTCGGCCAGTGTGGCCCCAAAAGCAAAATGTGCATGTCGCATCTCATAGGTAGCCTATAATAACAAATGAAGTGTCCAATTTTATACATTCACGGTCAAGAAATTAATTTCTCATATTCGTATTATGAAAAATCAGAATCCTAAAGCAGTTGTGAAGTTAATGACGGACTGATCTTCATCTGCACAAACAGTTTGATGTTCGACATTGAAATTGCTAAGAAAACTAATTACACTCCAAAAAGTAGTTGTATATTGAACTACTTAGATGTTAAAATTCGCAATTTCTGTCCGTACAATTACTAAAAAGCAAAACGTGATTCTTTCGGAAAATCTACTTCATACTGTGTAAATTTGAAATTTCAACCGAACGGCGTCACGTGGATATATATTCTGACGTCTTTTTCTTAGAGTGTATATTGCTTAAGTCGCAAAATTTACGGAAGACATTGAGCGATTTACAGGAATCTTCAGTAGTCGATGTCAATTCAGTCCTGACGGTGATTTGATCACTCTTGGACGTATCGAACGTTAGCGGAAGATTCAGACAAAGTCAGATATGTGTAGCTGAGATCAAGAGTGTTGTGGAAAAGAAAGGATCGCTTTCTAACTAAAATGTATGATGTCTATATGTCCAATAATGTCTATAATGTTGCCAACAAGGCTTGTAGTGCTTCTAAATAAGAATTAGTCCAAATATATATAAGATATTTAAATAATTGCCGCAGATAACTAAAAGCAATGTACGAAATATTCTTCATATCTGCATACAGCCATACACACAGATGCAAACATACATAGTCTACATAGGCCTACATACATACGTAGGCCTACATACATACAGTCTAGGGTGGTCCTTAGCAACATGGGAAAAATTGTTTTTAATCTTTTACTGGCTCCCATCCTCCCATCTGATACTCCTCCAGTAGAAACTTATTGCTGCCCAAAATGGTTGTGATTGGTGCACATTTAGGGTATGCTCAATTCACTTCTTTGTGATGCTATACAAAAGTATAACTCTGCGAAATTGCCAATGGTTAAAATAGTTTCTATCCCAAAAAGTACATGGAGCTCAAGGCTAAAGAATATACTATATACTCAGCTGTAAAGTGCATTCTATTCAATTTTTCATATCTTTGTCTTTTCTTTGCTGATATAGCTTAATAATTGAAGGGTTCAGAGCAATAACCAGGTATGTCGGAAATTATGAGTTTTGCGAAAATGGCTTCAAAGATCTGCCGGATGCACAATTCCATATTATGTTGACATTTTTGTTTTTCAAAAATGACTATCAAAAATATTCGGATCTGCACGAAATTTACAGGGTAAATAGACTACTACATGTATATTCCAAACATGCTGGCATACTTTTTAGCAAAGAAGTGGTATGTCGACATAACTGGTTATTGCTCTGAACCCTTCAATTGATGATTAGAACCCTTTGATAATGAATAACTAGCTATTAACTACGGTACTACATTGGAAATGCATTGCAACTTGTCAGATATGTTAACCATTACAATGCAACGGGTTGTAGGTGCGTAGAGCAGACAGCCAATAAATAGCTAGTTGATGTGACATCGTGTATCAAGTTCATGCAGTCGTACCGTACAACAAACAAATTAATGAATATGTTAAAGGAGGGTGACACCAGATGCCACTGAAAACCAGTATAAAAAGCAGCTGCCCCAGCGCGGTTTAAACAGTAGTTTGCGATGCCAGTTTTCTAAGATAGAGACTACAGGAGACGAAAAAGTGGACCGATTACCAGTCATTGTTCCAGGATCTGGCTTTGAAACAACTCCTGCCTGTACCAAGGTTGTCTTCCGGAACCGGTCAGGCAGTGACATATACAATGCAATGATTGAGGGTGTTACGGATTGCATCGAAGGACTCTTGTGTTTTGACACAATTGTCAGCAGCAGAGGACGAAAGAAAGGAGGTTGCGTTGTGGTAGAGATGCTGCTGGAGAGAAAGTGCTCTACTTGGCATGCAAGCATCATACCCATGAAATTCTTTTGGAGGAAGCCTTCAGCAACACAGTGGCCCAATGTTGTTGTCACAGATTACAAGCCTGGCGTGAAAGTTCCGGTCTTTGCAGATGCACTCTGTTTTATTTCGGCTGAGGTCGTGGACTTTCTACCTCCCAGAGTTTCCTTCATGAAACCGAGTGCCAACCCTCGTGCCCGATTCATGGCATGATTAATAAATACGCTTAAGATCTTCCTGTTCAGAGATTCAGCCTTCAAACGGACGAAACGAGAAGCACAAGATCTTGAACATTTCTGCGTCTTTGGTGTCGGGATGTATCTCTGCAACCAATTGCAGCTCCTACTGGTGACTTGAGACAATTGAAACTACTCACGACATTTGACTCGCCAGCATCAAAGGGTGTTATGAAGTAGTGTGGGCAGCTTTGGTATCTAAATAGCTGAAAGCATAAGCCTTCTGTGACCAATGTAGTCGAGTAAGAACAATGGTGGACGGACTCAGTCAGGAAGAAAAGGAGGATCCTCCAAACCTTATTTCTCTGGACCAGTCCAAGGTTTCAGAATTAAGATTATGTGAATTGTTACCGCGAACACGCAAACACGCGTAATTTCTTCAAGAATCTTGACCTGCCAGACTCCTACTTGGAAGTCAACCCGGAGGTCTTGCTGACAAATCCAGACTATCCTCAAGCAGAAGACGGTGTTCGAGCTCCATGTTGTTGACGATACTGCAGAACGAGGGTTGTCACTGATGCAAGAATACAATGATTTGCTGACAAAAGATGAGGGGCGGGTCAATTTGCTCTTCTTGTCATCGAGGAAGACCGGAAGCTGTACCACGATAGCCACAATGCTACTGTCATCCAGGGTCTCGCTTCTGCTTCGTACATCTGGGACTGGATTCAATGAGCAGAATGGATCTGTACTATGAACTACACGAAGTAGAATGCGCTATTGTGCTTGACCATTTAAACTACTGCATTTGAATGATTGATCATATCATATCGGAAGCCTTTTGTTTGTGCAATTGCAGGAAATAAGCAAAAATTTCAAGTGGATTGAGCATACCCTAAACATTGACCAATATTAAAGAAATTTTATACCAAGTAGTTTCTACCAAGGGAGAACCTATTTGGAGGGTGGGACGGTGGAATTTTGAAAGTTGAAAAATAAGGACCACTCTAACATACACACATGCATACATACATATATATGTATACATAGTCCTAGATCGACTGTAGAGAGGACAAACGCATTATGTCCATCTTTTTCTCAGGTCAATGTTAATAGCTATAATTCTAGTAGGCAATGGCATAAGGCTTCAGAGCAAAGTTGCTGTATGTCCTGGTAAATGCTTTTTCATGGGACATTATACAAATTACAAATGTTATATGTCCACTTCTGAAGAATCCACAGAGCACAAAATGTAATGTGTGGACATACAACATTTGTGCTCGGATAAATGCGGCCGATCAGTTATTATCTAGGTAAATTCTATGCAAGATGGCGTCAAGCCAGTCGGTATGTTGAGGGTTTGGGATTTGTTATTTAGTAAAATGTTGTAATGAAGAGTTTACACTAAAAAACAGTCATCGTTGCTCGTCGGTCTGAAATAATTTAAAGATAGTTTAAATAGTTGGTTATTCCGTAGTTTAGGTTGCTAAATTATTATAATGTCTTCAATGTCGTACTTGACGTTGGTAAGTAAGCACTCTACCTATGTCCATCATAACTACAATCAATCCCGCTTACATTTCATCGAGAATTATTTTAATCAATCCAGCTTCCATTTAATGAAGAAAATGACCCAACTTCTATTTAACCAGAAAAATATTTTTCATCAACGGAACTTTAATTTAAGCAAAGAGCTCTTCTCATGGGTCCAGCTTCCACTTAAGGATACAATTATTTTCATTCATCCAGCTTCTATTGCATCAAAAACTTAGTTTCATCAATCCAGCTTCTATTTACGGTAAAAATTATTTCGATCTATCCAACTTCTAGTTAAAGACAGAAATGGTTTCATCAATCCCACTTCCAGTCAGTGAAACAATTTTTTTTCATAAATCCAGCTTCCATTTTAATTTGACTATATAAAATAATTTAGCAACCTAAACTACGGGTTTACCAAATAGTTTTATTAAGTTCAGTGGCGGTTACGGATGTTGACCGCTTCACTTGCAAAAAGATCATAAGCAATAGGTTCGGGTTCGGCTTCATAGAGAGTGAATACTAAACTTAAGTCAACCATAATATTGACGATTCTATATAATTATTTTAGTTTTGGTAAAACAGCTGGTCACACTGACCCAGACAGTCGATCAAAATTCCTTAACAGGCAATTTTTACTTGATGGTGTGTTATTAGATTTTTCAGGAGTTTAACACGATATCGGATTGGTTGAATGCTCGCGTGTTTACGTACTGTGTGCCGGCGCAGGCCTTCCCAGAAATGGTTAACTATGGGTAACCTTCAGCCCACATTTTGCTGGTGCAAGATATTTGCGTGGACAGAGGAAATGAAGGCACACAGTTTGCCTACCCACAGCAGCAGACCGTTAAGAATAGGTGTATCATACAAAAGTGAGAACTTCCAACGGGTGTTCAGTATTTCGAAAAACCTGATCGATCCATCTGCTGAAGAATTACCACCCAAGAAATATATTCACTTACTGCTAATTATTGTGAAACTGGAAAAGAAGCTAATTCGAATGCAGACCCACATGATAAAGTATTGATGGAAGAGATTCGAGGAAAACTAAAGGAACAAAATGGCAAATGATAAAAGACACATGAACAAAAGGCCTACAACAACTAGCTATCATAATGTGATAAGGAGAGGGAAACTCGTATCCAGCAAACAGCCAAAACCAACAGACAGTAAAAAGTACAGATTAAACTGTAGATCTAACATTTCCGATGCTCAAAGGGTAGCCTACTCCGATGTCAGGAAAACAATAGTCTTCCAAGTTTCAGTATGACGAAACAGTTTCTCTGCAACTTTGTCCAGGAATTGCCAGTTAAACGGTTGCTCTCCGGTTAGGAATACCTAACAAGCATAAGAAAACGAGTCGTGTTTATTCTTTTATGGTAAATGGTTCAAGAAAATGAGTTTCAGAAGTTTTTTGGCAAAATGACTCCTCTCGCAGAGCAGTAGGCCTCATCTAAGAAAAATCATTCAAAGAACGGTTCGACACTAAATTGTAGTCTTATTTGCTTTTCAAGTCCATAACGTAATTCGTATTATGAGAAATCAAAATTATTTTAAAGCAGTTATGAAGATTTCATAACTGCTTTACAATAATTAATAACTTAGTTAAAGACGGACTGGTCTTGATTTGCACAAACAGTTTGATGTTCGACATTGAAATTATTCAAAAAACTAGTTACACCCCGAAAAATAGTTGTGCATTGAGCTATTTAAAAGTTAAAACTCGCAATTTCTGTCCATACATCGACTAGAGAACCAAACGTGATTGCTTCGGAAAATGTATTTAATACTGTATGCATCGTGTAAGTTCAACCGAACTGCGTCACGTAGCAATATATTCTGGAGTATTTTTCTTAGAGTGTAACCTATGTTTGATGTTCGACTGGACGATGAAAGTGTTCACAAAGTTGATTACGCACTGAAAATAGTTGCACATTGAAAGGCCAATTTTACAATTTCTGTGAGTACATTGACTAAGAAACCCACACGTCATTGCCACGAAAAATTTATATCTTAGAGTGCACAATCGAACTTAGTCATATGGACATCTTTTTCTGAGAGTGTATATTGGCAGAACGCAATAAACGAGTTAAAACGACCTACATGAATCTTTAGTCACTGTCAATTTAGTCTCGACACTTTAAACTCACGCAGTGCGACACAGCTGCAGCTCCGTTCTAATAAAAAAATTAGCGCATCTGTGTGTGGCCCATGGCCAACTCAGCCACTGTGAGCACACTGACCGTACACTGTCGCTGGAAGATGAGACGGTGAAGAAGAGTATGGCCATCTGCCCTCACATTCCGAGACTAAAAAAGGAAGTCGCCAACACTTCATACTTATGGCTGCCTGAGAACCAGCTTAATGGACTCATCTTTTCATCGTCATTTGTGCCATGCCAATGTGGGTACTTAAAACACTTGAGACAAGAAAACGTTTAATTGGCTGAGTTGATTCCTTGAGAGTATTTAAGACGAGCATATACATCGCCTGCATAGGTCCTTCTCTGTGGAATGGACTTCCTCCACCGGTTCGCTCTGCCATCCTTTCTGGTAGTCTCTCCTCCTCTTTTTCGAACTAAAATCCTGCCTTTTCCATCGGGTTGCTCGCACTGGGAGCGCTTCTGAAAGGCTTTTGCTGTGAGAAGCGCTTTATAAATAACCAAATACAATACAATACAATACATCTATATAAAACGATTTTAATTTTAATAATACTCAATTGTCGCTCATATAACAGAGTGGCTCCTGTGGTAGAGAGGTAGGCCTCACTGAAGAAAAATCCTTCAATGAATTATTTGATACTATAAAGTCCATAAATGAATTCGTACAATGAGAAATCAGAATCCTAAAGCAGTTGTGAAGTTAAATGATGGTCTGATCTTCATCTGCACAAACAGTTTGATGTTCGACATTGAAATTGCTAAGAAAACTAATTACACTCCAAAAAGTAGTTGTATAATGAACTACTTAGATGTTAAAATTCGCAATTTCTGTCCGTACATTTACTAAAAAGCAAAACGTGATTCTTTTGGAAAATCTACTTCATACTGTGTAAATTTAAAATTTCAACCGAACGGCGTCATGTGGATATATATTCTGACGTCTTTTTCTTAGAGTGTATATTGCTAAAGGCGCAAAATTTACCGAACACATTGAGCGATTTACAAGAATTTTTAGTAGTCAATGTCAGTTCAGTCCTCACGGTTGGATCAAATTTGGACGTACAGTATCGAACGTTAGCTGAAGATTCAAACAAAGTTCGATATTTGTAGCTGAGATCAGGAGTGATTTGAAAAAGAAAGGATCGCTTTGTAACTAAAATGTATGATGTCTATATGTCCAATAATGTCTATAATTTCTAATTGCAGCATAATTATGAGCTAAAATCTTCTCTACATACATCTTCATTATGAACGAAAATGTAGTGACGTCGAGACCGAAGTGGGGTAGATTTCTACCCCATGACACTTTGAACTGTTATAACTTTCTCATACAACATGACATGATGATCATTTTGGTGTGAGATATTATGTCGGGGATCTTAACTTGTAAATATGTGGATCGTCAAGTTATGAGTACCTACAGTTACTCCGCAATCAATATCCAAACACCGCTGGGGTAGAAATCTACCCCACCTCGGCCTACGAAGGTTAAGTTCAGGTCCATAACAGAATTCGTATCAAAAACACTCACACTGTCTTGTAAAGCAGTTAAGACGTCAGAGAAGGACGGCTCTTAAAACAGTTTTATGTTCCCTGGACTCTACTCTGAAATTTTTCACAAAATTAATCACACACTAAAAAAAATAGTTGTACATTAACTCCTTCAAAGTAAAATTTCGCATTGACTAAAAGCAAAACGTGATTCCTTCGGAAAATCTCATTGAGTAAGTTCAACCGAACGGCGTCACGTGGAAATAATTATATTCTGACGTCTTTTTCTTAGAATGTATATTGCGAAAGGCGCAAAATTTACCGAACACATTGAGCGGTTTACAATAATCTTTAGTAGTCGATTGTCAGTTCAGTCCTGACGGTGATTGGATCACTCTTGGACGTATCGAACGTTAGCTGAAGATTCAAACAAAGTCAGATATTTGTAGCTGAGATCAGGAGTGATTTGAAAAAGAAAGGATCGCTTTGTAACTAAAATGTATGAGGTCTATGTTGCCAACAGTGTGACAAGGCTTGTCATGCTGCTAAACAAGAATTAGTCCAAATTAACATCAGATATGGCCATTTTCAGATTATTCTGCAATAAAATTGCCTCACCATTGTTGGGACTAAATGTTTGTTTTTGAACCTACAATATTTATTGTTTTAACGGCAAGAACATCGTGAAGATAGCTACAACATTTGAATATTCGCAGCTGCAACAATCGGTGATCCGTAACGAATTATTGGTTAATTTTGCAACGTTTTCATCAACATCGCAAAGCAAATGGAATTTCAAATGACGTCAGCATCTGTGTTGGATTCGATGTACGGCTTGGATCAGTCGAGCTGACTGGATCAAAGTCGTCGTCAATTGTCAGTTGGAAGGATGTTTCTTTGGAGTTATGTCTCCGAAACATAATTTCCATTTATTTCTTACAAACATGGACTACATATCGTCATGTTCCCATACCATACGAAAATGCGTTTATCACATAACAAGTGGATGTAATTACGAAAAATCATCGCAAAAGAAGTGATGCTGCCGCATGGTTGGCTCAAATCCTCTAGTTGTCTGGAAAGACCTGACCCAGTCTGTCACCAAGTGATCAGATTAGCGCGTGTATCTTTGAATATATTAAAATCCTGATCACCGACTCTGTTTTTTTTTACTTTTATTTGGAGAAAGTAGCTTTGTCAGTTTCTAGTTGGCCGTAGTATCTGTAAAATGTGTTTTTGGGTTCTCTCAAAGTCTGATTTAGTGCGTTCCGAACGTCCATTTTACGGTATCTGAAGCTACGTTTGGACTCAAAGCTGTAGTAGTATTCGCAGCCGTATTTCTTTGTCTTTCGTAGATTATGTTAGTAAGGCGTTGACGAGTTCCTCAAGGTCTTTGTGTACTCTGTCGGTTAAGACTATAAGGTCTGATGGTATTTCGGTCGTTGTGGGGGGGGGCAATTTGATGACACGAGGGGAATGCTTCATAGGTTTAAGGGGGATGGACGCCCCTGGCTATAGTAACAGATAAAGTGTCGACTTTTATACATCCAGGGGCATCAAATCGATTTCTCGCAGTGGCAATAGTGTGCGAACGTTACTATCGATGATTGGGGCCAATATGACCGACAAAAGCATAATATGATCTGAGATATACAAAGTCTTGTGTTTCGGCCGCCATATTGGCCGCCATCATGGAAAGTAACACTCACACTATTGCCACTACCAAAAATCAATTCCTTTATCATTAAAATATTAAGTTTGACACTTTATGTGTTAATATATCTTACCTATGAGCTGAGATGCACATAGCTTTGTGTTTTAGCCAATGTAAATGATACATGTAGCTAAATTCCTTTCGGCAGATCACGAAGCTGGCTATGATTGATACGCAGCTTGAAAGAAATGAGTCTTAAGTTGAGACCAGAATTACAACATGACTTTTTGAGCGAACGGAAAGATCGAAAGCTTTGGACCATCTGCCGAGAAAACAAGAGAAGTAATTGCTTGCTTAATAATAATAATAATAATAATAATAATAATAATAATAATAATAATAATAATAATAATAATAATAATAATAATAATAATAATAATAATAATAATAATAATAATAATAATAATAATTAAAATAATAATAATAATTATAATAATAATAATAATAATAATTATAATAATAATAATAATAATAATAATAATAATAATAATTATAATAATAATAATTATAATAATAATAATAATAATAATAATAATAATAATAATAATAATAATAATAATAATAATAATAATAATAATAATAATAATAATAATAATAATAATAATAATAATAATAATAATAATAATAATAATAATAGTAACAATAGTTATTTTCTCCATCAATCAACATCAATACTGAATGCTACAATCGACAAGGATGCAGTAGATGTTGTCTAAAATGAACGTCATAAGTGCCGTTAGTGTCACATCTCCCTAAGGTCTGGCTCCGCTAAATTGCCGCGGAAGCGACCGAGTTCAACCGCGGGACAGTAGTAGAGAGACGCTGCTGTTGTCTCCTGTGGACACTGGACAGCGTAAGACTACGACCTAGATCTTATATAAAGTCTTGGCCAGTGGTGTTAATTGGACCTAAGGTCTCGAGAGATAATAATAGTAATAATAATTATAATTATAATTATTATTATTATTATTATTATTATTATTATTATTATTATTATTATTATTATTATTATTATTATTATATAAAGAAGCGCCTGACAAACGCACTGTGCGGTACATGTACATGTTATGACGACCAAACAATTCACAAGAACACATATTACAGAAGACATAAATCAACAAAGTAGCAGCCATGCAAGGCGCAAGCTCATTGTACTTTTGGGAATGAAGGCATGAGCTAAACCCAGGGGGCCTTCCGGGAATCGAACTGGGTCCGTGAAAACTTCACACAAGAGTGTTGTCCATTATACTATCCGCCTCCCCAAGAGGGAGGGCAGTATATGCGAGGCATATCAAGAGGCGTGAGCAGAGAACGCAATCTAAGTTACTGTCTAACTAAAATAATACAGTTCTTTGTCAGAAGTAATACATATTAGATACGGTAAAACCTCTTTGCCCTTTGTCACACCATTTTGTTTCTGATGCTCTATCCAACGACATTGCCTGGACTGATTTGGCGATAGCTCCCAGACTCTCTATAATATACAATGTAACTGGTAGCGGTGTGTCTCTCATTTTTGACCAATAAACGAATATAATAAGAAGAAGAACAAAGACTGTAAACTGTAAGCAGTTTTTCTAATGAATACGTTGGTCAAAAGGTTTTCCAGACATTTCCACTTGACATTTTCTTCCGAACATTTCCGGACATTTGCCGTGGACATTTGCCCCTAGGACAATTTCCTCAGACATTCGCCCGATTATTCACACAGAGTATACACATATAATAATTTGAACTTCATTGTCCGGTGTCTGAATTGTGTATGTTGAATAAGCTTCCATAATTCCGTGTACGTTGTACACGGTGAAAGTTATCGCAAATTAACCGCTGGTTTCTTATTAAATTCGTATAAAACATGAATTTGGTGTTATAATTACAGCAAGTTTCATATTAAATTTCATCTAATTGAGTCCTGTTTAACGAAGTCAGTTAAACCGTAGTTTAGGTTGGTAAATTATTTTAATTTCGGAAACAAGTTCTCAAGGTAAAATAGAAGTTGGATTAAATAAAATAATTTTTGCGCAGATAGAAGTTCGATTGATGACAGTTATCATGGACACTGGTAGACTGCCTACTTACCAGCGTAAAGTACGGCATTGAAAAGATGGTATTAATTTACCAACCTAAACTACGGTTTAAACTTGATGTCCTCAGCATTGAAATAGTGGGTTATACACGATGCTAATGCAATGAGTGCAATATGGACTTAATGTATCGATATTTAGGAGTCTTTGTGGTATATGGACATTTGAACGGCGGTCAATTGAACGGACGACACTTGAACGGCGACACTTTAACGGGAGACAGTAGAACGGGCCGACATTTTAACGACGGTCAATTGCACGGCGACTTTGTAGATTACCGGGACGACTCATGGACAATTCCCAAGGTGCGGCGTTGTATATTCTGCATTGTGTACTCCTTGTATACTACTTAAGGGCGTAGGCGTAAACTGAATATTGAGCGGGAGTTCTTCACCATCCATCCAAGAAAGACATGCAAATGCAAAAGACTAACTTTTTGCAAGGATCTACCGGAATGCTTCAGCCAAGCAACAAGAAATATCAAGAACTGAACGAACGAGTTAAACGCGCAGTCGCCACCTATGGCAGAGCAGAAATCTTATTGTAGGCTATTTACGCTCAATTGCCTATTTGTCTCACAACTAAACAGAGAGCGTAGAAAAGAAAGCGCGTACTCAATTGCTTTTAAATTGCTTTTGAATTTTATTCACTTTCTGAATAAATTGTTCACCGTCATATGTTAGGCTACGCGTTCAACTGTCCGGCCGTTCAATAGTCGCACTGGTCATGTATACACCGTTCTACAGTCGCCGTTCAAATGTCGCCCGTTCTTTTGACGCCCGTTCATTTGTCGCCAAACCGTCTTTGTCATGGCTCTGTTATGAGACTTATCGGTACAAGGAATTAGCTAGTGTAGTTAAGATAAAATGAGGAATAGAATTCTAATTCTGCCCATGTGACCTACATCAGTGCTTCCCAAACTTTTCAGAAATTTCTCCACTGCATTAGGACAGGTGCCCAATTTATTTATTATTTCTTTTTCGATCATCTAAAATATATTACTCAAATATGTATTAAAATTAATTTAAATGCATGTTTTGCCAATTCTATGACTCTATTGCCCTTTTAAGGTAGCCTAATAAGTGTTGTTGTAATGACTTTTACGAATATAATAGTCATTTCTTCACTCCGAGACCAGTTTCTTGACTCACTTTGCGGATCGGCCACTGAGGGTTCGCGGCCCGGCACCGGTCCGCTGACCACCACTTTGGGAAGCACTGACCTACATTATGACCTGAACATGGTTAAAACTTGATGTGGTTGAGTCATACAGCATTCCAAAGCTGCATGCTCATTCAGTACGGCTAAAAGCTAAGCTATTCAATTGCATAATATAACAGCACAACGCTGTCAAATTTGCTGATTTTCTGGCTTGTGCATAGAACATAGTTTCAGAAGAATTCAGAAGACGTTTATAATTTTGGATGGCAGGATTTGGTTTTAAATGCAATGACTAAATGCATTTTCCAGCCTAATTCCTTGTCAAACTTATGGCACCAAACAACATTAAATTGCTTCAAACCATTAAGCTACATTACGAAAAAACACAAAACCACCCAATTTACTTTTGATTCCCGAAAATAAATTTTAACTGTTTTAGGCAGTTCTAATCAACTGCCTTCCAAAAAATTATAAATTCCCGAATGAATGAATGAATGAATGAATGAATGAACAAGAGCTGTTCTAGTCTCAGGTATACCAGAGAAAGGCAATTGACCTAAACTATTATTCTTTACAAGGTCTTCTTTCTTTAAGTTCTCTGCCCTTCGGCAGGTTCCAACTTCCAATGACGCCACTCTTCTCTGTGCTGTGCTTTTTCCTTTAATTCGCTGTATCCGTCGGCCATCCATCCCAACATCATCTGCCTCGGTCTTCCCCTCCCTCTTTTCCCTACCATTCTCCCTTCTATGATTTCTTTCAGGAGGGAGTCTCCTCTTAATACGTGCCCTACCCAGTTCTTCTGTCTTTCTCTAATTGTTGTAATTAGCGATCGTTCTTCATCAACCATTTGTAGTTCCTCGTCATTCGTTATATGCTCAGTCCAGCTACAAGGTAGATGATTTTATTTTACGCTTCTATTATTTAGCGCTGAATTAGCGAGGGTGTTGTCAACCAACACCTGTTGCATCCAACCCCGGTCTCCCTTATTTTCACTCATACGTGTGTGCATACAATTTCTATTCCATTTTTTCTGGTAATAATCTATTTGCGATTGATAGAAGACAGTTTCGAATTTTAAATTCGACCTGTTTATAGAGTAGCGTCAACTCATGGCTAAACAAGAAGCCATTCGTTTTCATACATGCATGTATAATAAATAAAATCAACTGTTAAATAACGGCAGCAACTTTTTCACCTATAGTAAAACTTCAACGAGCGAATCTGTATATTGTTATGGTCAGCAAAAATTAAAGATATCTGCAGCTCAAAAAATCAAATGCGCACATTACACATGCGATCAAATACTGTCCAACTATGCCGTTTTACTGGCTTTGTGTGGCCTCAAACCATAGGAATCGATTGATATACAGTCACGTGCTCGAGGATTGAAGGTGGTCTTTGCCATCGTTATGTCATCTCAACCCTAGTAAGCCTGCTGATTCTAAACGAACATCACGGGCCAGTGAGCACTTTGCGGAACACGACCATTTATAGCATAACTCAAAAACTCCGAATGACACTCAGAGCCTTGCGTTAATCTCTTCTGAGCGCCATTTCCTCAGATACAACCAACTCCAGCATGAAAAAGTTCACCGTTCTGTACGGTTCAAAGTAGCCTTGATTTGCAGCCGTTAAAAAGTACGCCTGGGGAAAATAAAGGCTACTTACTTGCTTTTTCCCGTGTACTACACGGGTTATTTCTACCTATATATAGGCGTTTTATTTGTTCCCCGTACTACAAGGGTTATCTCTAACTTATATATAGGCGTATTATTTGTTCCCCGAATTATAATAGACAAAGCTCGGCCGCATTTTGAAATTTAAAATGCCCATATATCGGCATTTAATGTAAATTGAGAGCTTAAAATAGCAGTATTCTACCTTATATAGCCGTATTATTTGTTCCCCGGGCTAAATAAATAATAGACGAAGCTCGCCGTTCTTTTATTACCGCCTTGAGCTCGTTCTCTTATTCTCGAGTTTTGTGTTCCATAAGCACTCTAAATTTTTCAAGGCGAAGTCATAGTATTATGAAGAATGCACATGATTTGCATATTTAGGCCCGCTTGACCTCAGTCAAATGTCCGCCGTTATTTATATTACCTTGTAGAGTTTAATCATTTCGAAATTTAAAATATCCAGATGTCGGAATTTAAAGTAAACTGCGAGCTGAAAATAGTCGCGTCGACCTACAAATTGTTATGAAAAGGTTTTGTAAAATTTTTCATAACGCTAGACCATTACGTTTCGGAGCCTTTAGCTGGGTCACGGAAGGACAAATTTTGAGTTTTATAGCATAAGGTTGACGTCATTTTTATCAAAATTCAAGTGTTAAGGAAAGCAATAAACTGGTGCATTGGCTCTTGGTTAAAATGAAATCCATCACAGAACCAAGTGCGAAACTAAATGGAGCTTATTACAGGGATTGGTTGCTGTCGGAAAAATTATTGCCTGATATCCGGGAATATTATTACACATTTCAAGATGACGTTCCAGCTCACCGAGCTTTGAAACTGCTGAACTGCCGACAAAGGAGACTCTGGATTTCAAACCTCCTAATCTTTGATTAATCTTTGTGGATATGGAGAAGATTGCTGGGATATCGTGGAGAGAAAAGAGAACAAATGCATCTGTCATCCAGGAGATAGGGCAACTAAGAGGAGACTTGACACTGCAGAAAAGGGCCATCAGACAAAAATTGATGTACTTTGGACAGTTTGGACACGTAATGAGAGCAGAGGGATTGGAGAAGGAGATGATGCTGGCGTGCAGGGAGGGGAGGAGGAGTAGGGGTTGGCTGAGAATTCGTTGGATGGAGGAGATACATAGGAGGATGAGCCTTGCACAACTAAGGGATGCGGTACGAAGCAGGGAGGATTGGAGGAAACTGGTCACGACGGTCGCTAGAGTTCCACGAACTGACGGCACAAGGTGACAAGGTGAATCTTTGATCGCCAAACAGCACGAACATAAATCCGGTTGATTACAAGATGCGGGGACTAATGCAAGAGAAGGTTTACACGACATAAGAGCAGAGACAGTGAAGGACCGTGTGAGCGAATCGTTAATGCCTGGGAGGAATTTGATCGGCTGGTTATCGATGCTGCTATTGGCAAATGGCACGCGGTTGACTTGAAGCCAACGACCTCATTTTTGAAGCTTGTGCTGAGGCCGAAGGTGGACACTTGGAACACACCTTGTACTCTGATATTATTCAAGTATAAAAATCAAATTAAACTAAAATTTTTAATTGATAAATCATAAATGACATTTACAAATAATATTACAAGATTTAGATGATTTTTGTGCCGTCCTTGGCAAATGCATTTTGATGCAAATGACGTCATTATGACGCCATTATTGGGTGAAATGAACCTTTTTTTTATTTTAACCAATGTAGCTAATTTTGTCAGGATTAAAACGGTTTTGGAGTTTTCAAAATCGATGATTATTTACTAGTTTATTTTCATGATACCAGTAGGGATCCCTTTTTCCCCGGGCACAGTGTATAAGTCCCTACTTGAATATTTGATTTCTTCTTGCTCGAATTTAATATCCATGTTGAATTATTGATGTAGCAAATCATTGCGCTTCAGCATTATTTGATATGTTGAATAAGTTGATATTCAATATTTCTTCACCTTTCGCACACATAAAGAGTCACAACTTGTATGCCTAGATTATTCGTTTTGATTTGCATGCTTTTCATTCTGTTCATTCCATAGGGTCATAATTATTTTGTTAGTATGTGGTGTTCCATAGAGTTCAGTGCTGCTTGACACTCTAATGCAGACGTGACAGTTTGTCACGTGATTTGCCTGAGCTCTTGTTAGCTGCCTTTGCAGTGTAATTGTAAAAAGTGTCTATTGACTGAATTGAATTGAATCAAAACTTAATTCCTGTTGCTGGTCATAACAGAGCAAAATAAGAAATTTTGAAGGCTTATATTCTTTTCGAATCAGGTTGATTTTTTATTGTTTGTATTCGGGTGCAGGCGCCCGTCTCTTTAAAGCTGTTACCAACAATCCAGCGCGCGTATTATTATGGGCTATTACCCCCCGATAAAATAGACCCGTAATCAGTGCGCCCAAGAGCCGCCAATAGAGTAATACCGCAAGCTGACAGTTTGGCAAGAAAGCATTTTAAATGCGTATGATATATGATGGAGTTTAACTACAGGGACAGTTTGCACATTTCGACTTTTATTTCAGGTTTGCATGTGCTTATCTTTTGCATTGGCTTCCTGTTCAGGAAAGCATCTATGTCAAATTATAACTCAGAACTTATAGAACACTGAAGTGACTGAACCCACCATGGCCAGCCACAATGTTTAATCTTTATCTCTACACATTATTCTACGAGTTATCTGATTGCCTTTCTCTGGTATACCTGAGACTAGAACAGCTCTTGTTCATTCATTCATTCATTCATTCATTCATTCATTCATTCGAGAATTTATATAGCGCCCCTTCAAGGAAACTACTCAGAGGCGCTCCCGACTCCAACGCGCCCAAAAAGAACAGTTTTGAGCTTAGTAAGAAAAGTTTCAGGCAGACTCCCAGGATGTAGGCGCAGCTCTAGAGGAAGACCATTCCACATCACTGGGCCTGCCACAGAAAAAGCTCGGTTCTGCATTGTTGCAGTACGAGCAAAAGGAACCATAAGAACTCCTTTTTCTGCGGAGCGTAGGAGGCGACGCCCTGGGACCAGAGCCCTGCGCCGGCCGCGCAGCGCCGCCGACGCCGACGTTTTTTGGGCGCCGCCGCCGCCAATTTTTGTGGCTCGGCGCGCGGCCGCCGCCGCCGCCGACAATTTGTCGGCGCGCCGCCGATGCCACGCTGGTGTGTTTAATTGTTTTGTTGAATTTGTCATGTTTTGCATGATTTCACGATAAAATTGTTGCTTCAGTGGGTAGAAGTAGACACAGACAGACAGAGACAGACAGCCAGGGACAGCCAGACATACAGAGACAGAGAGACACAGGCACAGACGCAGACAGATAGACACGCCGTATGAAGCCATTGGCCTGGGGACCGCCTCGGCGCACCTCCTGGTTGTATGCCGGCGCCCCTCAAGACCAGACACGCCCGGCATGGTGCGCTGCCATAACGGGCCACGGGCCTGGCATGGGCGAGGTTTGGTTCTTTTCTTAACCCAAATAATGTACTTCCCCAAGTATTGCTGTTCTGTCTATGTTAAGGTATGTAAGTAGGGAAGGGCCGGAGGGGACAGACAGACAGACCCTCGACAGGCCACGGAAGATTGGCATGACCCTGAATTGACCCTGATTCTCCGAGTGAACAAAGTGTCCTCTCTCTCAGCGTTTAGACTACAAGTTTCAATGTGCAACATCCACTCACAAAACGCATACCCAGTGAATGAGTCATCCTCGATATGATATCCCATCTGATCATCAGGCAGGCTTATACATATCCATCATCAAATTAGCACACACTCAGCCTGTCATGCAGCTTATTCTCCAAGAGTTTGTAATATATATCAAATTTCTAGTCATCTAAACCCAAATCACACAGCGTTTTGGATAGGCATGAATTTGACCAAATTGCAAATCTCTACTAGTGGATTTGCGATCTGCACATTAAACTGCTGTGGATTAAACTGCTATGAAACGAAGACTGTTTGGTATTGCTGAAAGAAGTTTAGCAGATTGAAAATAATTAAAATTTACTTGTCATGCACCATGCAACTCTTTTGTCCTTTCTTTAGTTGTGACCTAACTCAAAACTTTCCTTATTTCTACGTATATATTGCTCAACGTCTTCTAACTGTTTACGAAGTAAATTGACACAGTTCTTTGAATGTATTTCTTTTAAACCACAGTTAATATTCAAACACAGTTCTTCATTAAACACAACGCGACTGTAACTTCTACATAACAACAACTCTCTACTTCATTAAAACAACAACTACACTACATATCTTCAAATTCACTATCATCAGCAGTTTCTAAGTTCGGCGCGCTAACTACACGTGCAGAGAATCTGTCGTCAGCCAAAGTTTAGGCTACTTTAGGCCAAGCGCCGCCAGGCGACCGCGCAACTAAGGCCTAAGACTAAAACAGCTTAACAATCGAATACGAATTATATATATATCAACCTAAGGAACACCTGTGCTCATTATATATGCAAAACATTTGTTCACATTACCTCCTTCCCTTTCTTTGGATTGAGCAAATTAAACTTAAAAATTTGCGAAATCATCATGTACTAAATTATGCAATAAACTTAATACTATACAAAACAGTAATATAAACAATCTTATAATCTAGATAAACAATCTGCTACAACATTTAATCGTCCTTTCTTATAATTAACTTCTACATCAAAAGTTTGCAGTGCCAAAGCCCAACGCACCAATTTAGCAGACTTAGACATAGATTCAGTCAGATAAGTTAAAGGATTGTGATCGGTAAAGATGTGAACTTTAGATCCAATTATTATCTCTTTCAACTTATTTAGAGCCCAAACAATAGCATAGGCTTCTTTCTCCACAGTTGCCCATCTCTTCTGGGTGTCAGTCAACTTCTGACTTATAAATGACACAGGGCGCTCTATTCCCTTATCATCCATCTGCGTTAGCACAGCTCCTACTGCAAAATCACTACTATCACAGTACAAATTAAAAGGTTTTCCAACATCAAAAACATATAAAACAACTTTAGAGCGTACAGCATCTTTAAGTAAATTAAATGCCTGTTGATGTCTATCAGTCCAATCAATCTTATCTGGAACATGTTTGCTTGTCAAATCAGATATAGGCTTCGCAATCTGTGCAAAATCTTTGATAAACTGTCTATAGTAACCAAAAAATCCCAGCAATTGCTTAACTTGTTTCTTCGTTTCTGGGGTTTTCAAATTAATTAAACTTTCAATTCTATCTGGATTCATTTGAATCGTTCCAGAACCAACCACATGACCGATAAACTTTACCTCACTCTTACCAAAGATACATTTCTTTAAGTTCAGAGTAATGTTATGCAGTCTCATTTGCATTAAATATGCATCTAAATGCTGTAAATGAATCTTCCAATCATCTGAATGCACAGCAATGTCATCTACATAGGGCTCAGCAAATTCATTTATAGGCTGTAAAACCATGTTAATTGCTTTAACAAATGTTCTTCCTGAGTTGATCATCCCGAAAGGAACACGAGTAAACTCGTACAGTCCATTGTGAGTAACAAAAGCAGTTTTCCATTGATCAGTTTGCTTAACAGGACAAGTCCAGTAAGCACTTCGACAATCAAAAATCGAGATCACATTTGATTTTCCAACTTTGTGCAACACGTCTTTTACAATCGGCATTGGATATTTACAATCCACAGTGAACGAGTTAATGTATCTGTAGTCGCAGGCAAGTCTCAGAGAACCGTCTTTCTTTTTAACAATAACCAGCGGACTTGCCATTCTGCTCGAAGATGGTTTTATAATGTTGGCTTGAAGCATTTCTTTAATTTGTCGTTCAACTTCTGCTCGATAGATGAGTGGAATACGGTAAGCCATAAATTCTTTTTCACGAAATTCCGGTTTCAGTTCAATTTCATGTTCAACCAATGTACATAATCCAGGCTTTTCAGAAAATCGATCGGAATATTTGTTCAGTACTTCCAGCAATTGTTTTTGTTGAGTCAATGTTAAATGACTGATCTGTTCAGGATCAAGATTCAGTGAGTTCTTTTCATCTTGCAAGTCATTCTTTGTCATCAGCTCAACCACTGAACCAAAGTCTTCATCTTCTTCAACGATTAGTCCACAACTCATTGCTCTTGTAATGTACTTTCTGATTTTATTTGCGTGAATTATCTTTCGACAATCGTCACCCATGTCAATCAAATAAGAGTACTTTGACCTTCGTTGTATGACAGTACATGGACCATGCCATCGTGACATCAGTTTATTTGTTGAAGTCGGATATAACACAATGACTTTTTCACCCGGTTCAAATTCTTTATGTTTCGCTCTTTTGTTGTATTGATTCGTATACTGTAATTGCTTCTCTCGTGAATATGATTCTGCAAACAATAATGCTTTTTCCATATTTGCTTTCATGTCTTTCAAGTACTTTTCTGGTTGGATTCCAATATGAGGTGGTAAATTAATTTCTCTTGTCCAACTTTCTTTTAGAATTGCCAGTGGTCCACGTGGAATCTTTCCATACACCAACATATAAGGAGCAATTCCAGTAGTTGCATTCGGTACTTCTCGTAATGCCCACACTGTAAACGGAATTACTTTGTGCCATTGCCTTGGATTGTCAACAATTACATGATGGATCATTTTCTTGAATGTTTGATTCCATCTTTCTACTAATCCAGCTGCTTCTGGATGACCTGGCGTGTCAAATCTTGGACTACACCCCATTAAATTCAGAAATTCTCTTGTCAGACTCGCAGTAAAATTTGTTCCTTGGTCACTTGTGATCACAGAAGGTACACCAACGTTCATGAACAACTCCATCAAAGCATCACATACAGCTTTTGCAGTTAATGATTTCAAGAGAAACACTGTAGGCCATCTGGTGCAAGAATCGACAATACATAAACAATACTTGTGACCTGCAGCAGATGCTGGCTCGATTGGTCCTACACAATCCACTGTAATTCTTCTGAAACTTACATCTTCTCTTGGAATTGGAGTGATAGGAACCCTGTCCATCACCAAACTTCTTGCCTTTAATTGACATTTCTCACATGATTTGCAAAACTTCACTATATCTCTTCTCATCTTTGGCCACGTAAAAGACAACTTTATTCGTTCTCTAGTTTTCTCTTCTCCAAGATGTCCTCCAAATACTGATTCGTGAGCCAACTCCATCACTTTAATTCGTCGCTCTTTTGGTAACACCAATTGATATATCGTTTGCTCTAATATTCGATATCTCTTGTACAGTAAGCCATTTACCACGCAGAATTCAGATTCTTTATCTTGCGCTAAATTCCACCATGCTTTCAATGATTCATCTTGTCTCTGCTGTTCTTCGAATTTCTTTGCGTCTGCAATCTGCATCTGTTGTTCTTCATCTTTCTCATCTTCTTGAAACAAATCTGCTATCTCCACATCACATTCATTATCCTCTTTCGTTTCATTTAGATTACCATTCTTGCATGCAGCCATCTCTTGTTCACTCATCTCTGCTGTTATACCGTCTTGCATTAAACTTTGTTGATCATCGCTTTCGTTTTCCTCTTCGCTTGAACTTTCAGTTTCACTTTCCTCTTCGACATCAACCACTTTCTTGCGCTGACTCTGCAATCTCGTCGTTACATTTGCTTGCACATCTCCTTGTATCATTTTCACTTGTGGCACGGCTTTTAGTTCTGCAATGATTTCTGGATGCAACAAGAATCTTTCTGTGCTTCCCATTTTTGCAATACTAGCACACATCAATGTTACATACGGTGTCAGTGAACATTTGATTTTATGCGGAATTATCTCTTCTTCCACATCGTTACAACACAGCCTTACATCAACTTTCACCAACTTTGCAGGAATGGCATCTCCTGCCACGCATTGTAAATTCACTTTTCCAATCTGCTCCACCTTCATGCCTTCCAGTAATTCTTCACTAATCACCGGAACCTCTGCTCCAGAATCAATAAGTGCTTTTACTTTTATTGGTTCTTTTCCTGCTGTTCCACGAATCTCTACCTCGACGTACTGCAATACCACTTTCTTTAATGCTGTACTTTCATCTTTTCCAGCCATTTCTTTCTGCATTCCATTGTGCAATAGAATTTCTTTCTGAATATCAGGTGAAAGATGACATTTCATCACTGACTTTACTTCAGTTTCATTATTCTGATGTTCTGTGGCTTGACTTTCAGAATTATCAACCACTTGAATTCGATTCACCCTCGAATTTTCTTGTTTTCCACCGTAATTTGAGGTTGTAATCGGAACTGGACAGAATTTCATTAAATGCCTGTCCGATCCACAATTGTGACAACGTTTCACCACTGCACCTCGTTGTTCAATGCTTTCTTTTCTTTTATATGGAGTAAACGATGCATTGCCTTCTCTCGCGACAAACCTTGGTGGTGACTTGTTATATACCGGACGTTGTCTGGCCATCATCGACTCTTTATTCTCGTGAACTACCGGATAATTTGGTTTCACTTCTGTACTTCTGAACTGATTTCCTGTTTCTTGATTGCTCTTCCAATGAAAACCAAAATTTGGAGTGAACTGTTGATTTCTTTTGCCATTGGGAACAAAACCAAAACTTGTCTTATTCGGAATTGCCAAACCAATTCGATTATTAACATGAATGTCTGCTAGGTCTGCCACAACACTAGCTTCGTAACAATCAGTTCCTTCCTTCGACAGCACAAACTGTAGTGGACCTGGTGGTAGTGATTCTTTCAACTTATCCGCCACTAATAAATCAAACAACTTCTCAAAATTCTTATCCACTTTGCGACTTTTCACATAATAGTTCAGCAAGTTCTTCAGCCTAGCTGTAAACATTGTATATGTTTCTTCAGCTGTCTTCTTCGCATCAATAAACTTCGATCTGTACTCTCTCGGTGTCAACTTGAATTCTTTTAACAAGTGTTCTTTCACGATCTGATAATCGTCTAAATCAGCGAATGACAATCTGTTTAGAACAGTTCTAGCTTTCGGAGTCATCAATGGCAATAGTAACTTCACCCAGAATTGTTCCTGCACATTGAAACTACGAAACGCATTCTCAACCGTTTCAAAATATAATGGCACCTCCATCATATCGTTTGGCATTTTAGGTAACACGTGTTTCATGGCATCACCAATTTTCTTTATTTTCGAAACCATCGTTTCACTTTCTTCCTTTTTCCTTTTCTGTTCTTCTCGTTCTTCTTCTCTTCTTTGCTCTTGAGCTTCTCTATTTTGTTTCTCCTCTTTGAGTTGTGCTTCTTTTAATGCTATTTTTTGTTGTTCCAACTTTAAACGTTCTTGTCTTTCCGCTTCCGCCCTCTCCATGCTTTCTTTCTGTAATTTCAGTTCTTCTTGTCTAACCTGTTCTGCTCGTTCCAACTCTGAAATTCGCACTTTTTCCTTTTCTTCTTCACGTAGTCTCTTCTCTTCAATCTGTTGCTGACGTATCTCTTCGTCACTTTTCCGCGCCCTTTCAAATTCAATCATCTGCTCTAATCTTCTCCTTTCAGCATCTTCTCTATCTCTTCTCAATTGCTCTAATTGAATCTCAAATTGCTGCTTTTGCAATTCAAGTTCTGCCACACGAACTTGCTCTGCTTTCTCTTCTTTCTCTCTTTGAAGACGTAATTCTTCCTGTCTTGCATTCTCTGCTTTCTCTTCTTTCTCTCTCTGAAGACGTAATTCTTCCTGTCTTGCATTCTCTGCTTTCTCTTCTTTCTGTCTCTGAAGACGTAATTCTTCCTGTCTTGCATTCTCTGCTTTCTCTTCTTTCTTTTTCTCTCTGAAGACGTTCTGCCTTCTCTTCCTTTTCTCTTTGAAGACGTAATTCCTTCTCTTCCTTTTCTCTTTGAAGACGTAATTCTTCCTGTCGCATTTCTTTCTCTTCTTGTCTTCGTTTCTCCTCTCTTTCTTTCTTTACTTCAGTGCTGTCCTTTCTGGAAAACACGAGTTTTCTTTTGTGTTTGAAGTATTGGGGATTGTTCTTTGTTTGAAAACAACCAACTTGTATACCTTTGTCGTTGAGGCTTTCGTTGTCGTAGATTTACCAATGATTAGAATGCGTATTCACCAGTCGACGTTGTTTCAAATCTCCAACGTTGTTTCGAATCCCAGACGTTGTTTCGAATCCCAGACGTTGTTTCGAATCCTTCCGACGTTGTTTCGAATCCCACCGCTGCTGCCACCAAATATGTCACCAACTCTTCTGTCCTTTCTTTAGTTGTGACCTAACTCAAAACTTTCCTTATTTCTACGTATATATTGCTCAACGTCTTCTAACTGTTTACGAAGTAAATTGACACAGTTCTTTGAATGTATTTCTTTTAAACCACAGTTAATATTCAAACACAGTTCTTCATTAAACACAACGCGACTGTAACTTCTACATAACAACAACTCTCTACTTCATTAAAACAACAACTACACTACATATCTTCAAATTCACTATCATCAGCAGTTTCTAAGTTCGGCGCGCTAACTACACGTGCAGAGAATCTGTCGTCAGCCAAAGTTTAGGCTACTTTAGGCCAAGCGCCGCCAGGCGACCGCGCAACTAAGGCCTAAGACTAAAACAGCTTAACAATCGAATACGAATTATATATATATCAACCTAAGGAACACCTGTGCTCATTATATATGCAAAACATTTGTTCACAATCATCATCATCATCATCATCATCATCATCATCATCATCATCATCTGCTAATTGTGTCCTGGTCAGAAGTTCGCTGATTAAAGGCTTATGGCGTTCTTAGAAATTGAACGTACTTTCTGGTTTTCATATTACTTAAAAAAAAAATATATGCATTCAAACTCAAACGCGACTCAAACTACATCCTAACTGTGAGTGACAGCTTATTCCTATCAGCTCTGAAATAATAGAGCAATTTATTCAGATGACAGCCTGAAATGCTACCGATACACTGTGGAAATTAAAAATATTTTAAAAGTTCGGACGCCCATTTGGCCCCTCACAAACTTTTGGATCCGTCACTGGCGCCGACCACGCCGCGCCGCGTTGCGCCGCCGCCGCCGATTTTTGTTGGTCGGCGGCGCGCCGCCGCCGCCGACCAAAAATGACCGGCGCGCCGCCGCCGACACTATGAAATCGGCGCAGGGCTCTACCTGGGACAACCGAAATCGAACAGCTTGTTGAACGAGCTATTTCGGTTGATGGACCTAGGGTTTTTACCTCTCTCTGTATCCCCGGGAGACTACATACACCCTCCGCCCTAGGCTTCACCAATTCTCACTTCCACTGAAGTATACCAAAAACTTTATTCCTAGGCTGCTTTACAAGGTCATAATTAAACCAAAGACCATTTAACATGAAATAAAAGTCAATAATATCCTGGACCAAACTTTAAGCGGAATAACGAATGACTACACATTTTTGTTTTTTGTTTTTCTTGTAATCGCATTGCGTTCAGACAATGTGTTAATGAATAAACGAAGATTCTATTCTATTCTGTCCTTTCTGCTCAATTGCTTGTGTCACTTCAGACTTACTACCTTTAATTGCTTATCCTCCATTGCTGCCTCTCTGCCTTGTGGACTGTTGCTCTGGATTTTTACCTGATTGCGACTTGGCATTGGTGGGCTGTTGCTCTGTGCCTAGTACACCTTTAGATGATATAGCTAAAAATTACAATTTCCACATACTACATACATTCAGCAACGCGCGTTGATCTGTTGACTGAGCCACTATGCCGAGCTGCCTTGGACTCTCGGGAATTCGATATCGTTTGCCCAAAGAACTGATCCTAATACCAGGCTTTTCGCGAGGCTCGAAATGTTTTTCTTAATAATTATTACTGAACGCCTCAAAATCACTATTTCTAATTGCACCTCAGATTCGCTCTTTTGGGTTACATAACGATCATTCACAATTGTCGTATTATTATTGGTATTGTTACTGTTGTTATTGTTGCCATCTTCACCACCATCATTAGCCTCCTACTGCTCCTCCTCCTCATCATCATCATCATAGTCATTATCTTTGTCATGGCCATAATTATAGTATTAATAGTAATAGCTTATCAGTCTCCACTATTGTCGGCTTTTGGACTAGAGAATCCAGTGTGTCAGACGAGTGGTGCCTCGAGTACAGTTGACGAATCGGGGCTCTTAAAGGAGACCTGATCTTGGTTAGATCGACAGATCCCTGCTGTGCCTATGGTTATTATCATGACTGTGCACCAATTCACAAAGAGCGAAGCCACCCCAATGACTGTCCCACAACACCACGCGATGTGATTAGTCTGATCTGCACGATGTCTTGATTCACCGTGGTAAGATGTCGCGTTCACGGCTAGAAGTACAAGCAGAGTGACATGCCAACTGCGAGGTGACAGAGAAAAGTGTTAACCCTTGGGCTACCAAGGGGTGGTTACCACCCCCTACGTTTTTATGCATAATTTTTTTGTTTCATATGGAATCTAATTTTTACATTTTAGGCAGCTGTAGCAGGTTCATTTGCGCACATTTTGACATCATGGTGGTATCTCACGCCGTTCAAAGGTTATACCCGATATACCCGAGGTACCAGAGTGGTGGATACCGCCCCCTTGGTTTTTGACTATATAGCGTATTCATTTTTCTTTCTGGAAGAGAAACAAATATACAATTCTGAAGAGGGAATGCAGGGCTACATTTGCTTGCTTTTTGTCTTTTGAACACTGGAAGTGATAAAAATAAATAATAATACGCGTTATCTCTCTGAAAATGGCTGATTACAACGTAAACCGATATTTCTACATAAACGTTTGTCGTCAGCCACAGATTTAGAACTTATATTAGCTGAAACAGATACTGAAGATGAAGTGAGAAGCCAGTTTACAGGAAGCATTCGCACAAAACAACGGGAGTAACTTGCAAATAAATGCAAGGACCACGGACATATTTGACTTCCGTGAACAATAACGTAAAGTCTTGCTTCATGTTGCCTTTAGATTTCGCTACAACTAAGCAGACTATGGACTAGTTTGTAGGCTATTGTTACAAATTATGTTTAAAATGTTCTTGGATACATAGATCAGTTTAAAAACACAAATTATCTTATATTTGTTTATCCAAAAAGTACAAAATGTATGCAATAATATAAAATATCGCTAATTATGGGGGTTCCGTTGTTAAAAGTTATGTAATTTCGAGGTGCATTCACAAAATGTACAACTAAATATACCATTCTGTTCGGAAATGAATGCTGAATCCATTGTTGTATTACAAGTTATGATATGTGAAACCAAACACGAAATCCAGGGAGGTGAGAACCAGCCCATCCCCTTGGTAGCCAGTTTTACAAAAAACCTCGGTAGCCTGTGGGTTAAAATAACTGTTTCCGTCGAATGAAGTCGGTCTTTCTTGGTTGTGGCTTTCGCATTTATTACAGGATCCGAAACATTGCAACAGGTACTGAACACGTAAATTCACAAGAACTTTTTACGGTGTTAGAAATGTGCTGACAGTTTTCATGTCACAGTGTTAGCAATAAGCCATCAGCGGACAGCGGATGACAAGGCGTTCACTCTTCTGGAAACACTAACTTTTAAACTCATAACGTTCTGAACATTTGTTCCTTATGAATGCCAGGTTAGTTTCCCATGAAAACTAATTATTTACATATTTCTTTTCATTCTACCACTGACTGAACAAGTATGTTATTTGCCTTCAAGTTGAATTGATAGGCCTATATGATTGCGATATGCCTTATGAAACTTTCAACTAATAGCAACAAACTTATCTAATTATCAGAAAACCAGAATTCTGAGAATTCAAGAGTTCAAAGAATTCCCTGGCAGCATCAATGTCATGATTCAGCATTGAACATAATTTTCCTATGCCAGAATTCGAACCAGAGGAAATTAGTGTAGCATACACTCTAAGAAACTTGTGGTTAATTACATTGCTGTGCGTATGATGACTTGTGACAGTAAGTGTAAGAAAGTAAGTATATTCTTTATTAAAACCAATTGCATATCCGCACTCTGGTGTACATACATATTAACAACAATCAACAGTTAATGTCAATACGAGTACAACATTCTAACAATAAACGTCTTTCCCTATAAATTATCTGCAAGAGGTACACAATGGTCGTGCGATCGCGGTCGCAGGGTATATTGTTGGTGCTTTTGGTGGAAGTAAACTATGCAATACGTGGCCCTGGTTCATCAGGACCGCAGAGAGAAAATCGGTAGGTGACGAAAGAGCAATCTTATAGATTTAGAAAACGTACTGAATATTAAATGTAAAACGTGACTGTAAATCTCCTATGCCTATGGTACCACTGACACAAGAAAGACTCAGCCTATTCACAGCTCGTTGCCCTGTATGATTAAATATATTATACTAGATGTTTGCCGTCCTAAGACGGTGAAGTTTTTGGAACTCGCAAGCTCCACTTAAAATCGCATGACCGGCGGCCCGCGGGTCCATACAGGGCAATAGACCATCGTACAGCGTAAATTTTTTCACATGGCAATTTGAATCTAGGCGACGGTTTAAAGTTGATAGCAGCGCCACCTACCGACTTTCATTACACGCAAATTTGAATCTATGCGACGGTTTAAATTTAAATCTCCAGCTCCCTCATCGGCTCCCTTGCCTATCTTCTTCAAACTGTGCTCTTTGAAACGTAGCTCCCTGGCGAAGGATATAATACACTGAGGAACAACAGAAATCTTGCGACCTTTAACGGTGACTACTCGCTGGCTGCGACAGTCTCGACTGACCCCACGCGGTATTCGCCTCCCCTCTCCTCCTCAACGCCTCAACCGACTTGTCTGGTTAGTCGCGGTTGCTTGTTCGCTGCGTGTGACAATAATTAAAAACGAAGTCTTTGTGTGTCGTCACAATATAGTCTAGCAGTTGCGCGCCTGTGTGCACCGTGTTACGTTACGCGTGACACGGCTCACACGCACATATACAATACACACGCACACGAGCAACTTTTCTGTGCGTTTATATTATTATTAGGTATATAACCGACAAAACCTCACTTGCCAGCTACAATGAAGTCAGGATGTACATGTATTCCTGGCTAAAATAAGATGACATAGAAGCATGGAACTGCGACGAACTTCAACGAACTGGATGGACGTAGAATTTAAGGCAACAATCGGCTCAGACTTGAATATCAATAGCAGCCGACATCACGTACGGCTCGGAACTCCCATCATTTTTTTATATCCTCTATAAGGCCGCTTTTACTCAACTCGTCACTCGTCTGGGAGCGCGTATTGACAATTTGCTGACAAAGTAGGTTACAGTGATTTTTACTGCACATACCGCCCATATGATGCAATTGCGTATCTTCTACATGGGCCATTAAAACAGATACATAGACAAATGGACGTCGTCTAATCGGCTGATGCTGAATGTGACAATTAATACGGCAGCTGAATTAGTAGAAGATCTCGCAAAAGAATAAATAGATGGGTATTGTTGGCATAGAAATGGTAGTCAACTGTCAGTGGAAAATGAACTGATTGGAATTATTTATAGTAGGCCCTATAAACAGGAACGAGTCAAGCACAGAACCTTGTGGAACATATCAGTTTTGGACAGCTGACCTCCAAATAAATCGATTAATATGGGTTGATGGAGTAGCGATAGGCAAGAAGCAATCCAGATGTTCAAGGTAGTGACGGAGTATATCATGAACGACGATACAAAAGGCGGCATAAAGGTCAAGAAAAGGAAGAAGAGTTAACTCTGCTTTTCCAAAGAACAGATGGTGTGATTGCGAATGACAAGTAATACAGTAAAACGATGGGGAAACTGATTTAACTGAAGAGAGATAGGCCTACAGTTAGCGTGATGAAAGCTGACTAAGCTTACTCGAGCGATTTGCAACCACCTTTTGTATTGTATTGTGTCACCAACTCTTTTTCTTTCTTAGTTGTGACCTACCTCAAGAACTTTCCTTATCTCTACATATAATTGCTCAACGTTTTCTAACTGTTTAAAAATTAAATTAGCACAGTTCTTTGAATGTTTCTTTCTTACTTTAAACACAGTTTTAAACAGCAACTTAACTCTTGCATTAAAACAACTGTTTTACTGTATAATTCAAATTCACTCTCATCAGCAAGTTTCTAAGTTTGGCGCCAATTAGCAGGTGTCAATCGTCAGCCAATGTTTAGGCTATAGGCCTACTTAAGGCCAAACGCCCGCTAGCCGACCGCGCAATTAAAACCTATATATATATATATTGTTACGGGTTCCCTATAGCTATAACGAAGCTGAAGACTCGAATCTAGTTTTCAAGGTATAATTCTCGACAAAAACAATAAATCAACACTATACATTACCCAACCGTTGAACGACGGTGGAAGAAAGGTTCGCTTTCAATGTGAAGAACGACCAACTAACAAGAAGTCTGTAACTCAGCAACGGGCTGACGAACATCACAAACTGAAGCACCGTAAGACTTGAAAATGGCACAAGTCACGAACTAACTTGACTACCATGCAACCCAGAGAAATCTCAGACAACCCGACTAGCACGAAGGCTGAGTATCGGAGATTCTCTAACCGCCCCTTTTCGTACCTCCTTATATAGCCTACTCCCCTCGGCTAAGGAACTACTCAAGGGTAACGAATGCCCATCCCAGGACCGGTTAGGACTCATGACAGACATGAGACCCTAACATACAGCCGGACCACAAACAAGGCAGAAACCAGAAGGGTTTCTGACTTAACTAAAACTAACATGCAATACCATGCACATTAAAAGAAATATCACAATCAAAATATAAAAGAAATACACAATAAATTCACTATATACAACAAAACATTTACTCTATACAGCTTTACGACGTTCATTCACGTCGCCCCTAAGCATGACTACTCATTTATAACCAAAGATGGACGACTCAACAAGTCTGGAAGCAAATTGTCTCTCCCAGGACGATGTCGAATGTCCAAAGCATATTTTTGGAGTTCCAAACTCCATCGGAGTAATTTATCATTCGAATTGGCCA
>JACEVL010001184.1:0-105832 GCA_020284085.1 Aporrectodea caliginosa
CCAAGCATAACTCGTCGTTAATTGAATTTTAAACATTTCTGATAGATTAAGGGATTACACACTTTGAAATACATCTACTTGTACTGCAAAAACCTGTTGTAAGAAACAAGACTCTTTATCACTGAGATCAGACATAATTATGTGGAACAGCTTTGCGACCGCGCTAAATAGAACGAGTCTCTCTATTAAACTGTAATTTGACATGCATTAATAAACGCCAAGTTCACGAACAGACACTATGTGTATTATAAGTGTATATGTATTATGTATAATGTATGTGTATGTGTAAATGTGTATATGTTGCCTATATATATATATATATATATTAGCATATATTATGTGTGTGTCTCAAAATATGTGTAGGCCTATATCGGGGACGGCAGAAGAAGAGATGGGGAGAACTGGCACAAAAAGATCTGAAGTCTCTCAGATTGAAGAAAGAAGATACTGTAGACAGAAACAAATGGAGAAGAAGGATGAATGTGGCTGACCCCTCCTCTGGGTGGGATTAATTTAAGCCTGAAGGATATATATATATATATATATATATATATATATATATATATATATATATATGTATACATCATTGTGTATATATGTACATGTGTGCAGGCATATAGTACTAAGATTTGCGACGTGCCAGTTGGCCCATAGTAAGTCTTTGACTGTGCAAGATTCACTATCATATGTAACGGTGACAGTTTAACCCCAAAACTTCAAGTCGGTACGGGTAAAACCGGGTATACCCGTACCCGTAATGACCTTACCCGTACCCGACCCGAAACGGGTTCACCCGCAGACCCCTACCACCCATCCATCCATCCATCCATCCATCCATCCATCCATCCATCCATCCATCCATCCATCCATCCATCCATCCATCCATCCATCCATCCATCCATCCATCCATCCATCCATCCATCTATCTATCCGTCTATCTATCTATCTATCTATCCATCTATCTATCTATCGCTATCTCCTTTTCTCTCACTTTATATCTTTCTCGTTTCCCCCGGACCTTGTTCATCGTACAGTATTATTGGACAGCCTCCTCCTGATTTTACGCAGCGCTCGTGAATACGTTGTGGCCATGATTTTAGCTTCAGTGCTATAGACATTTCCAAGGTTGCGTTTACGAATGAGTACAATGTCATGTAGAGACTGATAAATTTGGATAATATTGCATACACTATTGCGCTACAATTAGACACTTTTTTAAAGAGTAATCATTGTGTTATAATATCGAGGAATTAAGCTGTTGATTAGTTCAGTTTGGTAAGCGTTCATTCATAACCAAGTCAAACGTTTTGATAATGCCACAAGATTCAATTTATCGTGTCTGACAAATATAAATCGTAGTTCAAGGAACAAAATTAAAGGTGTGTATTTTGTATTTTGTTTATTAATTTAGTAGAAACCAGTTTTTAGGGACATCTTTGGCTAGCTCCTCAGCGATCTCTCGGATGTGGTAGGTTTCGAATCCGCAACAGCCGCCGATGTAGCGGACACCGAGGTCGTAGGCATCTCGTGCGTACTTCTGGATGAATCAACAGTTTAACGACAGCTTATGACAACATAGGCCGTTGTCGCCGACAAAGATTATTTTTTGGCATATTACAGCTCTTCTGGATTTCCCAACGACTACAGATACGGGGTTCGAGACCTAAGACGAGAAGACATCTGATAGAGCTATTTGTTGCATCTGTATAGTCACTGGCTGGCTAGCTGACTTACTGACTGACTGACTGACTGACTGACTGACTGACTGACTGACTGACTGACTGACTGACTGACTGACTGACTGACTGACTGGCTGACTGAACGACTGACTGAGTGGCTGAATGATTTTCTGACTAATTGACTGACTTATTCATTCATTCTCTAATTAATTAATTAATACGTTGCTCACTCATTCATTCATTTGTTCATTAGATCATTAATTAGTTAATTAATTAATTTGTTAATCAATTTAATCAATTATTTACTCATTCGTTCATTAATTAATTCATTCGTTCATTGGCATAATTATAAGTTATTACGGCTGCCTCATTATTTTGACGAAAGTAAATAAGTCAGATTATAAGTAAATCGGTAAGTAAGTAAGTAGAGACCTCTGTGTAGAATAGATTTATCTGGCGTTTGATCAGTTATTCTCCAACTAGCCACACCCATACGCACTCAATAAAGGAATGAAACCGTTAAGATTAGACACCTTTGAAACGTTTTAACTTGTGGTATATGTTCGTCAATCGCGTTTCATCCACAAAAGAGCTGTAATATGCCAAAAATAATCTTTGTCGGCGGCAACGGCCTATGTTGTCATAAGCTGCCGTTAAACTGCGGATCCATCCATCCATCCACAATTGTCATAAAATTTCCTGTTTCAGTACGAGAGAGAATACAAAATATGTTGCTAAACAATTTTAATTGCAATTAAATCTTCACTTACAAATTATTACAGCACCACTTCAAGAGAAGGCCAATATTAGGCGATGTCTGCGCTAGCTTAGATGTTAAGAAAATAAATTCATAAGTAAGCCAAACAATGGACTGAAAACTGGAGGAGTTCACAAGCGTGAAACTCAACAACGGATTCCCATTCATGACTGACAGATAGCATCAAAGTTCAAAGTCTACATGGACCAAGCAGCGACGATAGTGTTGGAGAGACTACAGACGGTAGCGTCCGCAACACACGTGAAAGCCACCTCCAGGAGTCCCTCAGTGATGGTAGATGACGCACGTCCGGCTATCCCTCAAACCAAGAAGAACAGATATTCATTGTCTGCCTGTCAGTAAATCGAAGAAGCTGCACCAGTGACTATCGGTCGATGTCACTCCAAAGACCCACTTCGATCCTACTCCCGACAATAGATGGCGTAGGCGAGCCATTGATCGGAAAGACGTAACTTTATCCCAGGAAGTAATGGTGAACATTCCCCTATTCCCTAACCCAAACTTCCCTCTTCTTCCCTTCTCCCTCCTCTCTCCCTCATTACATTTCGTATACATTTGATATGATGCAGTCAACTATAACAAGACTGCGACGTCACAAATTTATGGGACATGAAACAATAAGTAAGTAAGTTAACGTGA
The DNA here is from genome assembly GCA_020284085.1 of Aporrectodea caliginosa. NCBI lineage: Eukaryota > Metazoa > Annelida > Clitellata > Crassiclitellata > Lumbricidae > Aporrectodea > Aporrectodea caliginosa. The sequence goes on from JACEVL010001184.1 coordinate 3,097, forward strand.
AGACAGCTATCACATGTTTAAAATGTTTGAAATTAACATGTTTAAAATGAGTTTAAATGTGAGCCTAAGTTAATTGTGTCATAGATATTCACACAAATTGACTGTTGACCTAATATGTTTGTTGCTGAGTCATTAGTTAAGATTTATCGTTTTGTTGTTTAATACGCTTAGTTTCAGACCAGTTAAATACATTGGCTTTCCTCATGAGGCTGTACTGCAACCTTAGGGGCCCTACTTAGCGGAGCCGTAAGACCCTTTCAGGGTCCCCTGTGTGACTCTACTTTCCCATTGATTGTGTACTACTGTTGTTTGTTGGTCACCAAATAAATGATTTGATTTGATTTGATCATCATTGCGATATTTAAATATTCAGGAATACGCCGCCGTTAAATGTAGTTCCTTGAAAACTAGCTTTAAACCAAAACAATTACTTCAGCACATATCCAGAAAGTAGTGGTCACTGGACTCCACCGTTAAAATTTAAAGCTACGCCTGTAAGGTTAAGTCTGTTGCTGGCATAGATCGGATTGTACGTAATATTGGAATTATTGAATGTATACATGATAAACTATATTTCTAACTGTTTATTCGAATGGAAACATAAGGTGCTGTTTGTGGACATTAAATATTTCATACGAGACAATTTATAGCCAGCTGATTATAGCCATCTGAATCTGCAAATTGAGAGTGAAAATGTAATGTAAGGTGTACGACCACTTTATCAACTGCTACCGTCGCAAATACACACCTTTAAAACACTTTGTAGGGCGTTATTTATATTTCCCAGCTGCTTACACACTAGATGGCTGTTGCGTTACGGAAATTTGTTTGTCGTTCAACGGTGAAACTCAAGGAATCTATATCGAATAACGCCCACAAATTACTCACATGACATTCTATAGTTTCTGGTTGCATAATTATAATTATAATAAATACCTGGGGTGAAACTGTGCAGAAATAATATTTCTATAGACGTTAACGGCCTCTAACGCCACAAAATGTCATAAAACAGCAGAAACTACTAGACGAAATACTATTTTGAATTACAACACCTTTAATAAAGTACTTTTCTCTCAATATTCGTGGAAATTGCGTTCAAACGCTACTGTTTGCTTTCTGACAGTGCCAGTCCCAAGTCTGGATAAAGAGGAGGGCGACGCTAATGATCTTTGTTACCACACAGCTAGTCGTTAAACAGTAAACAAGCAAACAGAGACAGGAGAAGGGCGACGCTTAACATCTTTACTACGACACAGTGTCGTTAAAGAGCAACTGAGTAACCAACTCTGATAATTTTAACATGAGGACAGATTGTATTGTTATGACTGAGCATTTATATAGCGCCAGATGTTAAATATCATTTTGAAAATAGACTATTACACCAGAGAGCAAAACAATGCGCAGAAAAATAGAAAAAGAGTCACCAGTTGTGGGCGCACTCACGCACGTAGAGCCAGCCAACGGAATTACAGAAGCTACGTATATCTACCAGTCGTCGGATCTGCGTAACATGTATATGAACAAGCTTTTGTACAGGAACCCAGCTACCAGACCATGAATTGCAACGAGGTAGATTAGATCAGAAAATAAAAACGCAATTAATTATTATGATGACATAAGTGGGATTTACGTAATGTAGGAATATAGACTATTACAAACAATCTTCCTCAATATTAAATTCGAACGCAAACTATTATGTGCTGTTTACGGACATTAAATATTTTGTACCAGACTGTTTATGACCAGCTTATTATATATAACCTTCTAACTCTGCAGTCAGAAAATTGAGGAGTAAGATCAGGTGTTCGAGCATAATAATATTTATGATCAATAGTTACCGTCGCAAATAATGCGAATGCTGTCATTACACACCTTTAAAACACTTCTAGCCATCGCCATATATGCTGATCAGCTGCCAGTTACATTAACTGAGCCATGGTTTTTCACGTTGAAAATAAATTATAACAGAATCTAATGTTAATAAATGTAAAACATCCTGTTAATGAATCCCTTTCTAGTGAGGAGTAGGGGTCTGCGGGTATACCCGTACCCGCGGGTTTACCCGTACCCGACCCGTACCCGCGGATCGGGTACGGGTCGGGTACGCATTTCACGGGTCGGGTACGGGTAGGGTCATCACGAGTACGGGTATACCCGGTTTTACCAGTACCGACGTGAAATTTTTGGGGTTATAATGTCACCGTCACCGAGTGTTTGTGAATCGTTTAAAATTAGCATAATACGCGGCTAAAGGAAATTCATTCATTCTGGAGATTTATATAGCGCCCCTTCCAGAAATTTACTCAGAAGCGCTCCCAGCCCAGCCACGGCAACAGATAAAAGACTTGAGTGATTTTTAGCACCCAGTTTGATTGGTAATAATGTGTACGATTAAGACACAATTTTTTATAAAATTTATAAAACCCAGTTTTTTGGTAATATGTGTACGACTAAGACAATTTTTCGTTTATTTTTTTTGTACACATTAAAATAGTTTTAAAGGTGTCTGAGAGTTTGCAGTACATACTATTTGACTATATTTCATGGCTGCCGAGGTCGTTAACTGTCTGTAGTATTTACCTTAAACCGTGAAGAGCACACCTTTGTTTTGATCATTAGTTTCTTGTTTAACAACCCTGCGTCGTACATACAACTTTTAACTCCGCCACTGTTTGTACTCTGACAGTGCCAGTCCCAAGCATGGATAAAAGAGGAGGGCGACGTTAATGGTCTTTGTTGCAACACAGTGGTCGTTAAACAGTAAACAAGAAAACAAACAATTTTTTTGGCGTCGCCTTCCTCCCTTACACAGGCTTAGAACTGGCGAAACTAGTCTCGGTGCACATAAAAGTTATTTTTGGAAGGCTCTAACAGGTGCTTAGAGAATTTTTGAAGGAAAGTACGTAGAGAAGATAAAGAAATGTCGAATTAAAGCAAAGGGAAAACAAGGAAATTCTGTGAATAAAACGTCGACATATATTCACGATAAATAACATGTACGATAGGCTGACGGATGTTATCAGTAATAATATTTCTAAGCCATATTATTTATACTGTTGTAAGATGTGTAACAGTTGAAACTCTTATTGCAGTACATAAAATGCTAAGTTTCTCTTAGACACCTCGAAAACTGTTTAAGTTTATTTATATAAGACTGAAACTGTCAATCTCAGTTACTGTACTCAGCGAATGTGCTCCTTAAAATGTTCGTTAATATGAATTGAAACACAAAGCTTGAATTAAACTCCAAAATCACGCTTACACTATCTCCAATATAGTTGAAAATAATGGACATAGAAATTCTGACAGTGTCGTTATCGGGTGGTGCCAGTCCTTAGCGCGGTTGAAAGATGAGGACAAAGCTAATAATAATAATAATAATAATCTTTTCTTTAATTTAGCGCCTGACAAACGCACTGCGCTGTACATTTACATGTTATGCAATTGAACAATCTTAACTAGTTAACTACTAACAGAACAGACAGCTTGTAATACAACGGCGCTAATAGCAGCCTACAAAGCAAATCCGCCCTAACGGGGCTCGAACTCGGTACCTCTCGCACTCTTCGCCAGATGTTATCCAACGCGCCACCGGACCCCCATTTATTATTTACCCCCCATTTATTTATCTTTGTTTTGATAAAGTGTAGTAAAAATCGCAAGCTAGATCTTGTGATCTTGCCGCAAGGTGACGTTAAACACTTGATAATATCTATTGGGAGGGTAGGCGATAGCGCATTGGATAACACACTGGCATAGAGAGCGAGAGGTACCGAGTTCGAGGTCCGTAGGGCGGACATGCTTTGTAGGCTGCTATTAGCGCCGTGTATTGCAGGCTGTCTGTTCTGTTAGTAGTTAAGATTTAAATTGCATAACATGTAAATGTACAGCGCAGTGCGTTTGTCAGGCGCTTCAATAAAGAAAAGATTATTATTATTATTATTATTATTAATTATACACAAAACAGAGCTAATTTTAGACACCTTTAAAATGCTTGTTAGTAGTTGTTTATTACGGTCAGTCGCAGAACGTCACCATTGCCTAGGGTTACTGCAGTAAGGTATTAACGTCAGAGGCCGTGGCAGCCGTCAGTTGTCACTAAATGTAAGAGAAACATTCATCAAGAACAAAAGCCTAAAGTTCAAGAGTTCAAATCCCCTCTGTTACAAAATTATGTTTCACTGGCAACTCATAAACAGTCGATCGGAAGATTAGACGGCGAGGGAGAAGACTGATTTTGATGCTGTATAATTCTAATAGACAGATAGATAGATAGATAGATGGATGGATGGATGGATGGATGGATGGATGGATGGATGGATGGATGGATGGATGGATGGATGGATGGATGGATGGATGGATGGATGGATGGATGGATGGATGGATGGATGGATGGATGGATGGATGGATGGATAGATAGATAGATAGACAGACAGACAGGCAAACAGACAAACGGATGGATAGATAGATAGATGGATAGATAGAGAAGTAGATATATAGATGTATAAACAGAGTGTCTGTTTGTCTGGCAGACAAACAGATAGACAGACGTACAGTCAAACAGACAGAAGGGCGGAGATATGCGATTTTTATGCTGTCGTAAGAATCTGGTGTCGTTAAATGTTTGGTGCCTCCGAATAGGAATCTGGAAGGGGCGCTATAACAAGTGTTCAAATACAATACAAAAATACAATACAATATAATGCCGAGTGATTCTTAGACACCTCTAAAACGCTTTCGTTTTACTTATATAGGCCAATAAAGTCAATCCCAATTGTTGTATTGCAGAAGAAGTTAATTCACGTTATTGCGAATCGAAATGCAAAGCTTTATATATATATATATATATATATATATATATATATATATATATATATATACACTTTATTTCGCACAAAGCAGAACAGAGAAACTAAGCAAACTTAGCAAAGACTAGAACAGAAATACAAAAAATACAAAAACTCTTTCCCAAACAGACTGGGAGACAACTCAAACTATTGCTCCTCTCGAACCATAAACGTTGTGGACCGGGTAACAGAAATGTTTGCATTATCTCAAAAATAGTTAAAATGGACATAGAAACTCTGCGAGAGTTGTTTTCAGGTGGTGCCAGTACTTAGCCCGTATAAAGGAGGAAGGCAACTCTATTCATGTTTGGAATGATAGAGCGTCGTTACACAGTAACTTAGAAGAAGATCTGAGGAGAGATAAAACAACGATGGAGCAAGAGATAAAGCAGAGAGTGATTAACATAGTCTGCCCTATATAATTCAAATAGAGAGATATAATAGAGCGAAAGATAGACGGATAGACATACAGACAGATGCATTTCTAGATAAATACATATGCAAACAGTCTCAGACAGGCACTTACGCGTTTGCCTTCACTTTACAATCATATCCGTGACTTGCCCTAAATTGCCAGCTAGAATTTGTGATCTTTAAAGCTCTGCCTGCCGTAAAATGTCGTTAAACACTTTATAATAAAAATAAAAATTATATTTTTAGACACCTTTAAAACGCTTGAAAATAATTTATTTATATAGGTCAATCGCGATAGTGGTCATGTGGCTAAGATGTCTGCGTCCCTTGCAACCGTAAGATGTTACTAATTAATTAAGACACAACATGGAATTAGTCTACTTAAATAGGACGCTCATTATTATTATCACAAATATGCTGAAATGGGCATTTTAAACTCGCCACTGACCGTACTATGTTAGTGCCAGTCCCAAGCCTGGAAAAGGAAGAGGGCGACGTTAATCATCTTTTTTATGAGTGCACAATGTCGTAAGACAGCAACTAACTATATTTTTCAGATGCAGTCATAGGCATTGAAGCATAAACCACTTCATTTTCTTAACCGCGTGGAATTAGAACGGGTGGCCAGTCCTCTACCTCGCCGTCTCATCTTCCCACCGACAGTGTACGGTCGGTGTATTCATTACAGCCGAGTTGGCTAGGGGTGCAAATGAAGTAGAAACCCCGACATGTTGACAAACAGTCCAGCACGCAAGATGTCGCTAAACGTTTGGTAACCTTTTCCTATCGTCTTTTCCAACGGTTTTTGATGCCATAAGTTTGCATTCCATCCAAATTAACTCCAACTCTGTTATGGGATGGTGCCAGTCCAAGCGTGAGTAAAGGAGGAGGGAGACGTTATTCATCTTTGTTATGACACAGCGTTTTTAAACAGCAGCTAACTGAATTGCCAATTAGCCATGTACGTTGATGCCACAAGATGTCGCGAAACGCTCAATTCGACTATTATTAACAAACTGAAAATACGCACCTTAAATTGTTTTATTCCTTTTCTTAAATGATCATAATGACATCAAAGGCCGTTGACAACAATTCGAAATTATGTACAATACAGTTAAAACAAAGAATTTATAGAGACCGAAAAACTCCATTTAGACACCTTTAAATATTTACTTTCATCTCTTATAAAAGATTTGTCGGGCGGATGAATTACATTAAACGATAGATCCTAAGACACAGCGTCGCATTATGCAGTAACTAACCAAAACTTCCATCTTCCACTCACATTGCCCTGACCTAGGGGTTTCGTGTGCGTCCCTGGCCCTCTGAGGTCGTGTTTCTCTGAGGCCACTGGCAAGCGGCTCCGCTCCATAGTTAGCTCCTTAGCGATCGCTCGGATATGGTAGGGTTCGAAACCATAGCAAAGATGTCTAGCGTCACCCTCCTCCTTTCTCCAGATTTGGGGCTAGCACTACCACGCCTGGTTAGCACTACCATGGAGGAGGATTAATCCTGTGGCCGGATTACTTTTCAGTGTTTAACGACATTATGGATAGCACCATAGAGATGTATAATATATAAATATATCACTAGAGGCCCAGATCTGCTGTTATTTTTGAGGCCGCCGATTTCGCCATTTTGTATACTGCAAGGGTCAAGGCCTTTTGAGCCTTGACCGTTGCGGTATAAAAAATGGCGACACGATCGACGGTAACTTGTGTAGCTCTTGGATGTAAGAATTTATTAACGCCAGAAAACAAGGCCGCTGGAATATCATTTCATCGGTAAGTTGTTATTTTGTGTCTGTTGTACTTTTTGCAATGCATAAACTTCGTAAAAACATTAAAACAGTCTTGTTTAAGAGCAAGCTTATAGAATCGGGGGCTGAAGGATATAACGAGTAAGTTTACGGGTTACGGCCTGAATCCCCGAAACGAATTTCGACCGGATCCCCAAAATTGATTTTCTAAGTCCGACCCGAATGAATATAGGCCCTAATTAACAAATAAACATGTGAATATCAGAATATACATGACGGCCAAGCTAGGTCGGTAATGTTTACAATTTAATAATAATTCTCTTTATTGAAACAATCTCGGTTGACAGACCGCAACCGGTGACATAAATCTTAACTACTAACAGAAAAGACAGCCTGCAAACACAAAGCACGTCCGCCTGCGGTAGGGCTGCCAACTTTTGATTTTGCCATTCCGGGACGCCCGCAGTCGGTCGATGTGCCATTACCAGTTCACCCTGTCCACATTGGTGCTCAGACAACTGCGATTGTCAGACTACATGCTAAGCACTCTCCCGCAAACTGACAGTCTGCAGAACACAATGCTAAGCAACTGAATGTCAGTGTTTTGTAAATTTTTGAAGACTCGACGCTGTTGAGCCAGCAACGTCAGGTCTGATAGAGCTTAGAACGCAAATTTAATCGCACAACTTGTCCAGTTTAATGTGCGAAAACAAGAACAACATTAATTTTGGTGAACTGGATGTCTACACCAAATTCCGGGACAATTTGGGATCAATCCGGGACACGGGACGCACAAGGCCGATTCCGGGACTGTCCCGGCGAATCCGGGACGGTTGGCAGCCCTAGCCTGCGGGTATCGGACTCGGTACTTCTCGCTCTCTATGCCAGTGTGTTATCCAATGCGCAATCGGGCCCCAATTTAACTCTGAATAGGTTTCGGGAGTTTGGCCGCCTTCTAGAAAACTAAACAACCGAACAGTGATATACATGAAATCTTATTTAAATGAACAAAGCCATAGTTTTTTGGCAGATCATGGTGTAAGCGAATAACATTTTCACAATCTGTTATAGGTTTCCAAAAGATCCTGAACTGCGAAAGAACTGGGCAGTCCGTTTACACCGTGACAACTGGGCACCGACAGACTACTCGCGTATCTGTTCAACTCACTTCGAAGATGTTTGCTTGTACAACAGTGGCATGCGCAAGAAACTGTTACCAGGTTTGCGGAACTGACTTGAAATATAGGAATAGGTGAATTAACTAAATCTAATTGCATTTTGTCAGTGGTTAAATTACACAATACACATCCAGATGTGGAGGATCTGCAATTGTAAAACCTAATTAATGGCATCTGACGAACCTATAACCGATACTTGCTATTCATTGTTTGAGTAAACGTAAAATGTGCAAAGCATGATGCATCTTGTCAATCATTGTTTTAAAAAAAAAATGTGTCGAGTCTTCTCTTTTAAGCGGTGGATGTGATAGGTCAGGTGACAGATTTACAATCAGAGTTGCCAGATGTAAGGTCTCGAGGGATACAGTTGAATTTAATCACTGCATTTTGTTTAGTTGTGGATTTTTATTTTATCCCAGAATGCGTTACAAGTAAGATTACCGGTATGCCAGCCCAGAATGTGAATGATTGTGTAGGGTCCCTCTTTCTCACCTGTAATAATGAAATCTTGCACTAAGGGTCAAGTTGTAATTTCTGGTGATGTATCCATATAATCTGTTAATTGTTGAGACAACATTTGCCATGTTATGACTTGATTGAGATAATTAATCAACTTAAATATAATATGTAAAAGACTTACAATGCTTAAAACACATTTTAGTTGATTTCCACAATATTCATATATTTCTATGTTAAGGGGCTGAACCGACGCTGTTCAACGTTCCAGCTCAGTTGCAGCCGAAGACACTTCTGGTCCGACGGGTACTGGAACGCACGTCACATGATGTTGAACACTGTGCTTCTGCTGCTGCTGAATTGTCTGGAACAAGTTCTGCTGACCGATCACAGCCCACTAGCAGCAAAACTCCTATAACAGTTGACCATTCGTACTGTCTTCAGTCACCAACACGGATCAAACGTAAGCTGGATACAGCACTCAGTGTGCTGGTTGCTGGTAAGAAAAAGCTTAAACTTGCACAGCAGTGTAACCGACGTTTGCAAAAGAAAATAAAGAGCGTTAAAGATCTATTAGCAGATATGCAAAAGAAGCAGCTGATAACAGAATCTGCTGAGCAGAATTTGTTATCATCTTTTGATGATTCTGCTTTTGCTCGAATAACTAGACGCATGAAAAGTGCAGTTTCTGGGAAGTTTAGAGCTCAGTATCCTCGTGAGCTACGTAACTTTGCTTTGTCGCTACACTTTTATTCTGCTAAAGCATACGACTTTGTTCGAAGCCAATTTGGAAATTGTCTTCCACATCCAAAGACATTGGCAAAGTGGTACAGCTGCATAGATGGAAACCCTGGCTTTCATGACGAGGTCTTTGCAGCTCTACGGTGTATGGCAGATAGTCGGACTGGAAAGCAACTTCTATGTTCACTTATGATGGATGAAATGGCCATTCGTAAGCAGGTGGAGTGGGACGGTAACAGATATGTAGGTTACATTGATCTTGGTGTAGCTGTCCAGGATAACAGTAACCTTCCGGTTGCCAAAGAGGCACTGGTCTTGATGATTGTCAGTATGACAGATCATTGGAAGGTACCAGTGGCTTATTTTTTGATTGACGGCCTACAGGGTAAGGAACGTGCAAATCTGGTTCAAATTTGCTTGCAAAAGTTGCATTATGCAGGAGTGAGAATTACGTCGCTCACATTTGATGGCAGTTCTGCTAACTGCGCCATGGCACTGCAACTTGGAGCCAAGCTTGATGCAGAACAGCCTCAATCCAGTTTTGAGCATCCCGCAGATCCAAACCAACGAGTGTACATTTTCCTCGACGCTTGCCATATGGTAAAATTAATGCGTAATATGTTAGCAGATAAAGGAGTTTTGTTAGATGCCGATGGTCACGAAATAAAGTGGGCATATATTGAGAACTTGCAAGCACTTCAGACCACAGAAGGTTTGCGAGCAGGGAACAAGCTTCATGAGAGACATGTTCAATGGCAACAGCAGAAAATGAAAGTAAATTTGGCTGTGCAAGCTTTAAGTTCTTCTGTTGCTAATGCTTTGGAGTTCTGTCAGACTACACTGGACCTGCCACAGTTTCAAGGATGTGAAGCGACGGTTAAGTTTATTCAAACAGTTGATCGCCTTTTTGATTTGCTTAACAGTCGCAACCCTATTGCTCATGGATACAAGGCACCAATGCGAATGACAAATGCAGCAGTCTGGAGACCTTTCGTTGCTGAAGCACAGAGGTACTTACGTGGATTGAAACTGGCTTCTGGACAGCTGGTAAGCAAGAGTTTACGTAAGACTGCTGTCATCGGTTTCATTATGTCCACCATGAGTGCAGTATCATTATTTGACACACTTGTGCAGAACGAATCTCTTTTGAAATACCTTCTGACGTATAAAATAAGCCAGGACCATCTTGAGCTCTTCTTCAGTGCTGTAAGAAGCCGTGGAGGATGGAACAATAACCCATCAGCAGTCCATTTAAAAGGAGCTTGGAGAAAACTGCTTGCACATCAGCAACTGAAGGAAGTGAAAACTGGAAACTGTATTGCACAGACAAGTTGCCCAGTTTTAATGATTTCTTCAAGAATTGACAGACTGGAAAAGTCCGACGTAGCTACTGTTGCAGCGCTACGACTCAATGATGCCTTGAACAAGTTAAGTCATGAAAACACAGATTCTGAGGCTTATGGACCACCGATTGATATTGCCACATTATCCAACTTCATTGAAAATGTGGTGGTCTATATTGCTGGTTTTGTTGTGCGCAAGTTAATAAAACGTCTTTCTTGTAATGATTGTAAAGCTGTTCTGTTGTGGAACAAAGCCAGTACTGAACTGTGTCCTGCAGATTTTGGACTTCTGGAGATCAAAGATCGTGGTGGTCTCTTGCGACCTTCTCACGATGTTGTAAGGCTTTGCAAAGCTACCGAATCACGCTTTCGAAGTAGCATGGGTCCATATGAGAAACCAGTAATTGCTTCAAGTCTGAAAACCGTTCTAATTACAGATGTCCTTCGATCTTTCATTGGGAGCAACATCTTTTCTGGACTTTTGGACCATTCCACTGGAACTGAACCAATTAGGGATCACCGAGTTCTGCTTATGAAGACCGTTGTTGACGAGTACCTTACCTGTCGTCTGCATCACCAGGGCAAATGCTTCACAAGAAGCATTCATGAGCAAAACAAGCGATCTAAACTAAATAAAACTGTGATTTTTAGTGGCCAGTAGAACGTCTGGTGTTTTCACTGATCTGCTTTACTTACAATATGCATAATTCCATTCAACAGCCAGTGTTGTAGCAATTACATTACAAATGTAATTCAGTTATTATTCCAATTACATGTTTGAAAATGTAATTGAATTACAGCTACAATTACTTGATTGTGTAAGTTATTAAATTGCAATTACATTTTGATTGTTATTCAGTTACCAATCGGAGCTACATTTCTTTTTACATTCAACTGTATTGTAAGTTTGTCAAATTGTTAAATATCGGAGCTGCGTTTTTTTAATGATCTAGGTACCGTATTATGACTTTTGACTGTATTGCAAAGTTATAGATTTGCCTATTCATGTACACTATGAATTATCTGTTTCTGAACATTTAAAAGTTTTTCAGAACTTAATAATTACTTAAGTAGATCTCGCATAAATTTGGCAACAATTGCCTATACTGACACAAAGAAAATTTCTATTCTCTGGTTGAACTATCTACTTTGCACTAGTTAAGGCACTTCTGAATAGTACTTAGTGATGATCACTGTATATATTGGACTTGAATACAAACTACACATTAACAAAATATCTTGTATTTAAGATAGTACCATTGATGTTGTGATTTGTACATTACAATGTCTTTGGGTGACTGTGCGTAGAGAGACACATATGTTCTACCTTTGATATCTATTACTATTTTAGTATTTGTTAACAGTGTAACTGTTTAATTCAATTATTGTGCTTGCATTATTTGTCACAGTGTTACAAATTTTGTATTTTTGCTTATATGTTGGATTTGCATTAAATTTGGATTTACTTATATTGTATTTTGTATCATATTCAAGCATTTATAAAGCCCCTCTAGTAGGCGAACCTTTCAGAAGTGCTCCCAGTGCATAAGACCACAAGAAAAGAAATAGTTTATGAAAAAAGCAAAGGAGGAGAAGGCGTTACGAGCTAGAATTTGAGAGCGACTAGATGGAGACAACGTATTCCGAAGTGAGGGACCCATTCAGATTAGAGGCCGGAATAATACATCAGCTTGGCCCCATTTTGCCTTGAAGACAAAAATTTGGATTTTGAATTTAATGCGTTCAGAGAGAGGAAGCCAGTTGTTCAATCATGAAGGTAGAAATGTGAGAGTAGCTTATAACAAACTTTTGTAAATCTTGCTTCTATTACATCAGGACAATACTTCACATTAAGTTCCTCAGTCCTACTTTATCAGCTGCATTGGTTTCCTGTTAAGTTCAGGATAAAATTTAAATTGGCCTGTTTGACTTGCAAATCCATTCATTCACTACTAATTCCTTGCATTCCTCCTCATTGCCTACGATCATCAAGTAGAACAGATATGGACTCGCGTGAATTCCATGCCTCTGCCTCCAGGGTATGGAATCGACTTCTGCTCTCTCTGTATAGCTCAAATTCACTTCCTTTGTCAAAATGATAATAATAATCATATTCTTTATTAATTCAAACCAACAAATACTGTATGATTACAATTCAGTATGAACGGATGATCACAAGTTCTTACAGGAGTTGAGTTTAACTGTATACAGCAGCCATGCAAGGCGCCCATCACGTCCTACATCTCATTTTACGAACGCGCCATCTCGCGATTGATGGGCTGAGTGGACTTTTGGGAGGGTAGTAGCTGGGACTATTATTACGGAACTTTAGTAATAATAGTCCCAGGTAGTAGGAAGCGATCCCGCTTCCTACTACTCTTCACGACAGTGATGCTATGGACATGTTAAACTCATGATTTCTTCTTGGCTTTCAAGCATCTTCCCTCTGTGGCCGATTATCCGCGCCACAGATTCACATTTCGGCGTGACCGTGCGCGCATTACAAATTTAATTTTTGATGATAATAGTACACGTGGTGGCGTACGAATACGAAATTTTGGATATTTACATTACAATGCCACGTGTAACGTATACAGGCTTGTTCCAGTAACCGTATCAACGTTTATAAATTATAAAGTATAAAATTACTAAACATATTTTACATTTTCTGTACTGAAAAAATGATCATATAAATAACGCAGAAGCATTTCGATAGTTTTAATTCAGCACAATTAGCCTCCTGTTTTGTCTATAGTTGACTATTTTGTTCCGCTAATATAAAGCGCCGAGCGTTTGCTTTGCGTTTTATAAAGAAACTTACTTACTTACTTAGCATCGAATTGTGCACGCGATTGATATCTATATTTAGAATGCATACTCGTTGGGTCAAGGTCGTTAGCGATGTGACCTCACTGAGTTCTGAAGGAAACCCACGTCATACGGGCTCTAGCGATGATAATAATATCTCATTGGTTGTAGTCAAGTTTCTGCTGAAACAAGAAAAAACCAAATAACGCTAAATATAAGATATATATAGAATCAATAATATCGGAATAAAAGGTGTCTTAAAGTGATCCACTATTATTCGTTATTGTCAGGCTTTGACGACATCTTCCGGACATCACGGGCGTGTATAATACCCGTGAAACCCATAAAAGTGGGACTACTGTCCAAAAAGCAAAGGGCACGTATGTAGAACATTATTAAACCCGTTTTGTAGAAATATGATCGAATTCTCACCATAATTTCAACATGATGTAGCTTTGTTTTATTTCGAAAAGTTTCACCGTGCGTACGTTATACTGGAGCACATCATATAATATGTGCATCATGGACAGTGTGATCTGGATCAATTTTAATTGTCGTTAAACAATGAATAATAGTGATCATTTTAAGACACCTTTTATTCGGATATTCTTGAGGCTATATATTGTACATTGTGACAATATACAGGTTTCTTCTTGTGGGGCGCGGTGGTGTACGGGTATGTTCGGTGGTGTGGGGTATCTTCGGTGCCTTGCAGCCGGAGGGTTGCGGGTTCGAATCCACCTCAAGATATCGCGTAGGGACCCTGGGCAAGTCCTTCACTCGCAATTGCCCATGCGCTTCGGCGCGAAACTCAGATTCAGTGTCCGCGCTATTGTCGGGAGCGCCTCTGAGTGGAAATCTTGAACGGGCGCTATAACAAGTGCTGATACATACATACATACATACATACATACATACATACATACATACATACATACATACATACATACATTCATACATTCATACATACATGCTTACATACTAACATACATACACACACACGTACATACATACATACACACGTACATGCATTTATCTCGTTTTGTCGGTTCACTCAGCCTTGCTTAGTTTTCATTGTTTAACGAAATCTTATGGCAACGAAAGCCGTTGTAGTCAAGTTTCTGCTGAAACAAGAAAAAACCGTATAACGCTAAATATAAGATATATATAGAATCAATAATATCGGAATAAAAGGTGTCTTAAAGTGATCCACTATTATTCGTTATTGTCAGGCTTTGACGACATCTTCCCCCTCAAAGACCGACCCACACCTCAGCGTGGTGAGGGGTGTTAACAACTCAGTAGGGGATTGCCTGCAGAGGCTATGCCATCAGTGGTGAAGGCCAAGCTGAAGTACCACCTAGGGCGCTACGCGAGGTGGACAGGCTCTGCAGGAACCCTGAAAGGTTGGCTAACGTGGGCGGCAAAGGCCTGGGCAGCAGCAGGTCTTGTATCATGGTAAGGCGGAAAATGAATTGAGGTATCATTAACGGCTTACACATGAAAAGTTCGATCATAGTGAGTTGTCACAATGATCAACCACTGCGAGGTGGAAAGACATGGGAACCTACCACCTTACTTTCCCAATCAGCAACATGGACAGTCACACACATCAAATAACATACCGGCTCGGACGACGCCCGGGTGAAAAAGGTCCGCGTACCCTGCCGAGCAACCAGGACAGGATCGAAAAATTGGATACTGGAAGCAGAGATACAGAAATGGAAGAAGAAGAAGAAAAAGAAATAATAAAAAAGATACAACTACGAAAGACATTACACATAGGGACGTGGAATGTAAGGACCATGTTACAAGTAGGCAAAGTACAGTTGTTAGGAGAAGAACTGGAAAGAAACGGAGTTGATATATGTGGTTTGGCGGAGGTGAGATGGGGAGGAAAGGGGCATTTTACTACAACAGACGGACATACCATAGTATACTCAGGGGGAGATAAACAAGGACAGAGAGGGGTGGCAATATGGATAACTAAAAAGATTGCAAACACTCTCGTAGAGTATCATCCAGTGAACGATAGAATTATAATGGCAAGAATAAGTGCAAAACCGAGAAACATTAGCATAATACAAATATATGCGCCAACAACAGCAGATACTAAAGAAAACTCAGAAGAATTTTATGAACAACTGGATACGGAGATAAAACAGATTCCAAAACAAGACATCCTGATGATAATGGGGGACTTTAACGCAAAGGTAGGAAAGCAAACAACAGATGTAAGAGCTGCAATAGTCGGAAAAGGAACGATAGGGAAGACGAATGAAGCGGGAGAAAAACTAATGGACTTCTGCACAGAACATGAAGTAAGTTTGAGTAACACATGGTTTAAACATCATCCAAGGCGTTTATACACATGGATATCACCAGATGGGGAAACAAGGAACCAAATAGACTACATAGCAATTGCACAGAGGTGGAAAGGAAGCATTAAGAACTGCAAAACTTTTCCAGGGGCGGACTGCGACTCGGACCACCAGTTGCTAGTAGCAAAATTAAAAATTAAGTTGAAAAAGATTAAAAAAGAGACATATCCAAGAAAATTAAATATAGAGAAGTTAAAAGGATTAAAGGCAATAGAATACGCCATAGAAGTAAAGAATAGATTTGAAGGACTGGAAACAGAAACAGAAGAAAGAACACCTGAGGATTTATGGGAGACAACCAAAAAGATTCTGCTAGATACAGCTCAAGAAACGATTGGATATAAAGAGAGACAGAAGAAGAACACATGGATCACAGAAAGCACGTATGATCTGGTAAAAGCAAAAAGAGAAGCAAAAATGAAGGATAGAGAAAAATACAAAGAATTAAAAAAAGAGGTACAGAAGAATGTGAGAATGGATAAACAAAAACAACTAGAAGGAAAATGTGAAGAACTGGAACAACAAAACAGGACAGGAAATATGAAGGAAGTGTATCAAACAGTCAAAACTCTAACAGGAAAATTCAGTCCGCAATTGTTTGGAATTAAGGCAACATCAGGGGAGATGATTAAAGATAAAGAAGGAATAGCAGAAAGATGGAAAGAATATTGTGAAGAGTTATATGATGACACAGAAGGAAACACAAGAGAGGAGATAAGTTACACACAAGAACCGGTTCCGCTAAGATCAGAAATAGCTAGAGCTATGAAGGAGGTGTCTGACGGAAAAAGCACAGGAATGGATGAAGTACCAGTAGAACTATTCAAAGCGGCAGGAGAGACAGCACTGGATCAAATGCATCGCATATGTATAGCATTATGGGAAACAGGGGATTGGCCTGAGGATTGGGCGAATTCAATCTTTATACCTATACCAAAAAAGGGAGACATGGGAAAATGTGAAAACTACAGAACCATAGCATTAGTTTCTCATGCCAGTAAAATCATTCTTCGGGTCATAATGGAAAGAATGAGAAGAAAAACAGAATCAGAATTATCTGACGAACAGGCCGGTTTTAGAAGAGGAAGGGGAACAAGAGATCAACTTATAAATCTCAGGATAATAATGCAGAAAATGAACGAACATCAACAGCCGTTGTACATGTGTTTCGTAGACTTTACAAAGGCTTTTGACTGTATATCACATGAGCAACTGTGGATAACAATGACAGAAATGGGTTTTCCGGCACATATTATTAATTTATTGAATAAATTATATTGTAAACAACAGGCAAAAGTAAAGGTGGCAGGAACACTGTCAAGTGGATTCCGAGTAAAGAAAGGAGTGAGGCAGGGGTGTGTAATTTCACCACACTTGTTTAACATAATGGCAGAAGCGGTCATGAGAGAAGTAATAGAAGGTTGGGAGGGAGGCGTGAGAATAGGAGGAAGGAAAATCACGAATTTAAGATATGCTGACGATATAGTACTTCTGGCAGGATCAGAAAGTGAGCTGCAGGAACTAGTCACTCGTTTACAACAAATAGGAGAGAACAAAGGACTAAAGATAAATATGAATAAAACAAAAGTGATGACACAAAAAGGGATAACGTGTAACATAGAAATAGGAGGAGTAAGGTTGGAACAAGTAGACACATTCCGTTATCTGGGATCTTTGATAACGGAAGATGCAGCAGACGTTAAGGATATAAGAGAGAAGTTGGCTAGAGGTCTTAATACAATAACAACGTTGAAACAATTATGGAAAAGCCATAACATAAAGATGGATACAAAGATGAAACTCATGAGGGCTTTGGTATGGCCAGTGGCAACATACGGGTGTGAAAGTTGGACTATCAAGAAAAAAGAGGAAGAAAGAATAAATGCGTTTGAAATGAAATGCCTAAGACAGATTCTGAGAGTATCATGGATAGAAAAAAGAACAAATGAGTGGGTGTTAGAGAAAACAGGAACGGAAAGAAGCCTACTTGATCAGATTAAAAGAAGGAAACTTACATATATACTTCGGACATTTGATGAGGAAACAGGGAAACTGCCTGGAAAAGGAGATCATACAGGGAACTGTACCAGGAGCAAGGACGCGGGGAAGACCGAGAATGGGGTGGCTTAACAACATAAGCACGTGGATGAATATGCCTTTTCATCGATTGTTGACAGAGACGGAAGATAGAAAAAGGTGGAGAAGACTTGTCCATGGAGCGACCAACCCTCGGATCGAGGATGGTTGAAGACAAGACAAGACGACATCTTCCGGACATCACGGGCGTGTATAATACCCGTGAAACCCATAAAAGTGGGACTACTGTCCAAAGAGCAAAGGGCACGTATGTAGAACATTATTAAACCCGTTTTGTAGAAATATGATCGAATTCTCACCATAATTTCAACATGATGTAGCTTTGTTTTATTTCGAAAAGTTTCACCGTGCGTACGTTATACTGGAGCACATCATATAATATGTGCATCATGGACAGTGTGATCTGGGTCAATTTTAATTGTCGTTAAACAATGAATAATAGTGATCATTTTAAGACACCTTTTATTCGGATATTCTTGAGGCTATATATTGTACATTGTGACAATATACAGGTTTCTTCTTGTGGGGCGCGGTGGTGTACGGGTATGTTCGGTGGTGTGGGGTATCTTCGGTGCCTTGCAGCCGGAGGGTTGCGGGTTCGAATCCACCTCAAGATATCGCGTAGGGACCCTGGGCAAGTCCTTCACTCGCAATTGCTCATGCGCTTCGGCGCGAAACTCAGATTCAGTGTCCAAGCTATTGTCGGGAGCGCCTCTGAGTGGAAATCTTGAACGGGCGCTATAACAAGTGCTGATACATACATACATACATACATACATACATACATACATACATACATACATACATACATACATACATACATACATACATACATTCATACATTCATACATACATGCTTACATACTTACATACATACACACGTACATACATACATACACACGTACATGCATTTATCTCGCTTTGTCGGTTCACTCAGCCTTGCTTAGTTTTCATTGTTTAACGAAATCTTATGGCAACGAAAGCCGTTGTAGTCAAGTTTCTGCTGAAACAAGAAAAAAAATAACGCTAAATATAAGATATATATAGAATCAATAATCGGAATAAAAGGTGTCTAAATATAAGATATATATAGAATCTTAAATAATATCGGAATAAAAGCGTAAGCCTCTTAAAGTGATGTCTTAAAGTATCCACTATTATTCGTTATTGTCAGGCTTTGACGACATCTTCCGGACATCACGGGCGTGTATAATACCCGTGAAACCCATAAAAGTGGGACTACTGTCCAAAAAGCAAAGGGCACGTATGTAGAACATTATTAAACCCGTTTTGTAGAAATATGATCGAATTCTCACCATAATTTCAACATGATGTAGCTTTGTTTTATTTCGAAAAGTTTCACCGTGCGTACGTTATACTGGAGCACATCATATAATATGTGCATCATGGACATTGTGATCTGGATCAATTTTAATTGTCTTTAAACAATGAATAATAGTGATCATTTTTAGACACCTTTTATTCGGATATTCTTGAGGCTATATATTGTACATTGTGACAATATACAGGTTTCTTCTTGTGGGGCGCGGTGGTGTACGGGTATGTTCGGTGGTGTGGGGTATCTTCGGTGCCTTGCAGCCGGAGGGTTGCGGGTTCGAATCCACCTCAAGATATCGCGTAGGGACCCTGGGCAAGTCCTTCACTCGCAATTGCTCATGCGCTTCGGCGCGAAACTCAGATTCAGTGTCCGCGCTATTGTCGGGAGCGCCTCTGAGTGGAAATCTTGAACGGGCGCTATAACAAGTGCTCATACATACATACATACATACATATACATACATACATACATACATACATACATACATACATACATACATACATACATACATACATACATACATACATACAAACGTCCTTTATCACGTGTTTAGATAATTAATTTTAAAGTAGGCTACATATATAAGATAACATTTGGTAAGGAAAGACCAGAAAATATTAAGTAATGTCGTTTTGTTGCGCGTGGGAACAAAAAATAAACAAGAAAATTCTGTGAATAAAACGTCAACCTTTATTCGTGATAAATTAAAATGTACGATATGTTCACGGATTTTATCAGTAACCATATTTCTAAACTGTATTACTTACATTGTTGTAAAATGTCGTGAAACACTTATTGCAGTATATCAAATGCCAACTTCCCCTTAGACACCTCTAAAACTTGTTAATTTTAATCATATAAAACAGTCAATTGCACTACTCAGCGGTTGGATTTAGTAAATAAATATTCGTTAACATGAGTTGAAATGCAAAGCATGAATTAGACACCACAAAATCACGCTTACAGTATCTCCATTATAATAGTGGAAATGAACATAGAAACTCTGCCAGTGTCGTTGCCGAGAGGTGGCAGTCCTTAGCGCGTATAAAGGAGGAGGGCAGCGCTATTTATCTTTGTTTTCATATAAACAATAACTTACCGCATTCAGTCGGTTCTGAAAATAAAGCAGCGAAGACGGAAATTTTCAGTCCCATATAATTCAAATAGATAGGTAATAATTATTATAATAGTAAGATGGAAAGATAGACGGACAGACAGACAGATGCATAGCCCGATCAATGCATAGACAAACAGTCTCAGAGAGACACGTAGGTATTCGCCTTCATTTTGCAATTATGCCTGTGAATTGCGTTAAATCGGTAGCTAGAAATTGCGTTCTTGCCGCAAGCCTCGCAAGGTGTAGTTTAACGCTTGATAATTTATTATACACAAAACAGGTTTAATTTTAGACAACTTTTATATTGTCATTGTATTATTTTGCATTGAGTGTGGCATTAACCAATAGCTTACCGGCGTTACCGTATTAAGTCGGTGGAAAGACGAAGCAGCGAGGACGGAAAATTTCTGCGCCATATAATTCAAATAGATAGATATATGAGTTGGAAGATGTCGTTAAACACTTGATAATAATTAAACAGAGATACAAAAACTGTGATAATTGTAGACACCTTTTAAACTTTTATCGTAGTCTATAAATGGTAAATCGCACAATGAGCTGTAATATGCGAAAAAAATAATCTTTGTCGGCTACAACGGCCTATGTTGTCATAAGCTGCCGTTAAACTGTGGATCCATCCGTTATCATTGTGTCAATATCTCGAAGCTCATTATCGTCGCCTCACTCCTTTGTGGTCAGTCCCTCATTCTGGAATTAGTTTCCATGCAATCACCGACATGTGCTTCTTGTTTCCTCCTATAGGCTACCTCTAACTCGCCAGTGATTGAAGACCATTCTGTCTGTTTTGTGGTCTTGTATAGTCACAGGTCTGGAATACAGTTGATGAGTTTTCTCAAAGAGGCGCTATATAAATGTACATTTAACACATTTTATTACTGCTAATGCTTTTTAACGAGGCTGTGTCATAACAAAGGCGATTAGAGTCGCCCTCCTCATTTCTCCAGGCCTGAGACTGGCACTGCAAGTATACAGGAGGTGGCGGATAAATCTGGATTACTTCTCAGTGTTTAACGACATCTTGATGATGCCAGAACCGTTGGCAATGACATTATCGATGGAATCTACTTAGCTGATAGCTTGGTTGATTTAAGAGCTTCACAACATCTTTTGGCAACAAAGGTCGCTGACGTCCATAGAAATTATTTTAAACATTTCTCACCGTTCCTATAGCATGATACGATTTATGTGGGGAATACGAACGGACTCGATTGGATAACGTTAACACAATTATTTATAGTACAATATTAAGGCGTCTTCAAGGTGTTTAAATGGAGGTTCTTCAGCGAAGTTATTGGACTGCCTCGGCCCTTGATGTCAATATTATTCAAACTTTGTAGTTGCAGCCAAAAAAGGTAATTAGCAGGAAAATCACTTAATTTAGACGCCATCGATCTAAATTCAGATTTTTTTATGTTAACTGTGAATCAAACGATAGCCCTTTGATTTATGACTAGATGCAGCTCTCGTGAATAAGGTGGTGCCCGGCGTTTGGCTTTCGAGTGGCACTCTAGAAGTTTGGAGATTACGATTACGAGTTAGTTATCATCTCTAACGTGTTTCTGCTCGTTCGTGCTACGCCGGAGTCTTCCAATAAAGTTTACAGAATTTCACACAATGCGTTACATGTAAGATTGGAAGGAAAGAGAAACAAAGGCAGACGAAGACTACGCTGGATACACAATATAAATGAGGAAATAACATCGCTTCGACTAACAATGAGAGGAGCACTGGATATGACAAATGTCCGATAACAATTGAAAACGTTTATTTGTACCCGTCACCGCCAAATGGCTGGCGTCAGGAACTGATAATGATTATTGTTTTATTATTACAAAGATCGCTATAATTATCCCATTTGCGGGATTTTATAACAGTAAAAAAAATCCTATTATCGTCAAGGGCAAAACCATTGATGCCATAAAATGCCGCTTTAATTATTGTTGGAATAAAATCCCGACAGGTAGCCTTAGAGTAAATGTAATTAGCAACTTCTATTGCGCCGGTGTCTAATGCACAAGGCATCAACCGATGGCACACCAAAACCAAGCCGTAATCAGGTCAACATCCAAAAGATCAGTCCGTAAGAGACAGAGAGACAGAGTGGGATGATGCCAGACCGGAGCCTGGGTAGAAGAGGAGGGCGACGCTTATCATCTGGCTAATGACACAAGGTCGCTATGCAGAAACTACTTACCTACAATCGCCGGATCTGCTAAACATTTGCATAAACGAACTTTCTCTTGATGAACCCATAAATCGGAGGAGATTGCCAACGAGGGAGGCTGATTGTGTCAGAAAAATAAAACGCAGTACTGTTAATAATTCTGCAATTATAATTTTCTGCTCTTTGATTCAATGCATTTAATTAAACTGAGTTAGCTTTTTGGCGGCAGAAGAAATTGCAATAAAAATCATAAAGTAAATTATAAGATATGGATGGGTTGACATCAGCGACCAAAGCAGTACATTTATGTCGCCGAAGAATCTTAATTTAGACATCTTTAAAACGGTTTAGCTATTTGCTATAAAAACGTTTTTAACGTTATTCAATCAATGATTTTTTAATATCAAAAAAAGAAGGAAAAAAAGGAGAAAAAAAAGAACAACCACCTGTCAAATTTCATAGTTGCAACTTCCTGTCAGAAAAGAAGCAAAGACAAGAAAAGAGAAAGAATTCTGATGAAAAACATTATTCGAAAATGAACTTATATACGTCAAAAACTTTAAAGTCGTCAATATCCTTTCAGAAATAGAATCCAAGACGGAAAAAGATAAAGAAAACTGATGAAAACACTACACGAAAACGAACTGAAATGCATCAAAAACTTTAAAGACGTCAACGGCCTTTGTTGCTAAAAGATGTCATTAAACATTGGATAAATTCAATCAATGATGAAATATCATGTCAACGCTCTGACAGCCGCATGATGTAGTTAAACACTGAAAAGTAATCCAGCTACAGATTTAGAAGAGAGAAATATTAAAATACAAATTAAATCTAACGACATCAACACAAATAGTAGACATAAGACGTCGTTAAACTCTGTATCTGCAGTAATTAAATGTGTAAGTGTATATCAGTGCAGCTCATTCCGCATTTAGTTAGATAACTGACCATACTTCGGGATCCTAACAATTATCCGAACTACAGAGTTTTAAACACACTGAAGTTGATTAATGCGAGAGAGTGGAGGCTTAAAGACCGCAACATCACCAAATATCTGACAGACCGTATAGAACTAGTAGAAAGTGGAAGCGTTGATATAATTATCTTTCTGCTTTATCAATGTTCACATTTTAGCTCCGTGGCCCATTATGCCATCATGCAAATCCAGCAGTTGCAGTTTCCAGTGTTTAGCGACATCTTATGGCAGCAAGGGCCGTTGACGTCGCCCCTCTGCTTTGTTTACACTCGGGACTGACACCACCTGAAGACTCTGTTACGGATTAAACTTAATTAACTAAATAATTTGAATGAAAACAGTTATCTAACATTCGTCGACCTTAAGTGTACGCAATTATAACACAGTTTTAAGGGTGTCTAATTAGATAGCTCTTTCATTCAGTGTTTAACGGTTGTTTAGTAGTTTCTGTTCAACGACCCCGTGACAAAGCATAGTTGATAAAAGTCTGGTTTGGTTCAAAACCGATGATTAATGTAATAGAATGCTTCGTCTTATTAAAGGTGTCTAGTGTTCGTGCAAATATGATCTACAGTTAGGCCTACCGTTATACATAATGGAAATGCTTTTGTCATACGTCAGTCCCAAGCCTGGAGAAATGAGGAGGGCGACGCTAATCATCTTTGTTATGACACAGTTAAACCGCAAGTAACCAACCAAACACCGTGCAGCCGCGTGAAATGATACAATTGTACTATAATTATTCAACGGTGGAGACTGTCCAAGAATTTTTCTTATCGATATCAGCGGCTTTTACTGCCATAAGATGTCGTTGAACGGATGGCGACCAATCAGTTGGTAACTCCTGCGCAGTCATTTTCGGCTGGTGCCAGTCCGAAGCCTGGATGAAGGAGGGGCGACGTTAATCAACTATGTTTTGTCACGGGGTCGTTAAACAGAAACTACATAGAGTGCTAAATCGATAAGCCGAGCTCAGATAACCATTCCTGAAAGAGGCAAATGTGACGCCAGGGCTCAAAACCTGTCGCTTGTCGCCTCCTAGATACTGAGCTATAAGCTGAAATAGGGGAGAGGGGGCAAAAATATAGAATATTCTTCATTTTAGTGTGGTGCCAGTCCGAAGCCTGGATGAAGGAGGGGCGACGTTAATCAACTATGTTTTGACATGGGGTCGTTAAACAGAAACTACCGACAGTCCTACATACGTTAATCTATAAGCGAGCTCAGATAACCATTCCTGAAAGAGTCAAATTATAAGAGTAACGCAGAAAGCCCTATCATTCACAAGATGTCCCTAAACACTGGATTTTCAACTGACATAGTTGTGCCTTTCGACGTCAACGGTCGCTGTTGACGCCACATGATATAATTAAATAGCAGAAAGTACTAGATGAGATACGATTTTGAAATGTTTCTTTCTACTGTATATTGCGAAAATGTGTCAGTCTATGCCATAGTAACGGCGCCATAAGATGCGGTTAAACTGATGGTAACCAACCAGTGGTAACTCTGCCACAGTCAATTTGGGGTGGCGCCACTCCGAAGAATGGATGAAGGAGAGGGCGACACTAATCAACTGTGTTTTGGCACGGGGTCGTTAGGCGGAAACTACTCATAAATACTTAAATCGATAAGCCGAGTTCAAGTACCATTCCTGAAGTATGGTAGTTGATAGTGACGCCAACGGCACTGTCAGTCGCAAATGATATACTACGCAATTTAAGGCTCTATTATGCCAAACTAATTTTCTCTACTTTGCTATAAGATGTCGTTGAACTCTGGATTCCAATGTTAAACTTCTTAAAATGTAAGATAAACCCAGCGATCTCTGCAACCGTAAGCTAAACACTTATACAACTGGGGCGCGGTGATATAGGGGTATGTTCGGTACCTTGCAGCCGGAGGGTTGCGGGTTCGAATCCACCTCAAGCCGCCGCGTACGGACCTGGGCAAGTCCTTCACTCGCAATTGCTCATGCGCTTCGGCGTGAAACTCCGATTCAGCGTTCGCGCAGTAGTCGGGAGCGCCTCTGAATGGGAAATCTGGTAGGGGCGCTATAACAAGTGTTCAAATACAATACAATACTTAATAAAGCTGATTGTATTGCATGGCAAGGGACTTGATTTAAGCATTACTTTTACAATCATATGAGCCACTTTCTTTAAAATCTGCTGGCATCAAAGAGAATTCAGGTATTCACACACGTGTTATCAACTAAACCTATATTGGTCGGCATCGCAGGTCCTACATAATTATAGTCCCCTACTAATGATGGTATCCATGACATGGCTATTGTGAACGCCGAGAATATCTTCGAAGATTAACATTAAATTACATGCTAGAGTTTGTTTTGTTTATGTCGGGGTTCATGACCTGGTGGCAGATCTCTTTCTTCTACAACACGTGGTTGTTCCCCCATAGAGTACTATCACAGTGAAACATGGAATCTGTGCAGTGGTCGGTCCTTCATTCTGGAACTGGCTCCCATGCATTCTGTGACATAAGTTTTTCTCCTGCTTCCTATGTCTTTATTTCGCAAACGATTGAAGACCAGTCCGTCTGATTGTGTTGTTGTATAGTCACAGGTTGGGACCACCTTTAATGAGTTTTCTGGAAGAGGCGCTATATAAATATTAACTTGTAAATTTAATTACTGCTGATGCAGAGTTTAACGAGAGTCTTACGGTTGCTATTGATGTTGGTGTCTTAAGATTTAATTTGTATTTTAATTTTTCTCTCTTCTAAACTTGTTTACAGTTGTTGTTCACGACGCTGTATCAAAATCAAAAATTATTGGTTCGTCCTCCTCATTTCTCCACGCTTGGGACTGGCACTACCAGAATACAGGCGACTAAAATCTGGATTACATTTCAGTATTTAACGACATCTTCCGGCTGCCAGAGTAATTGACAATAATTATGCTTGGGATGGTACACGCAGAGCGAAAATAAGTTTACGAAACTTTCTAGACTGAAGTTAAACCTTTTGAAAGTGGTCTAATATGGAGCGACTTTATTGGATTGCATCGGCCGTAAATGTCATAATATACTTTCTAATTGTCGAATCGCTGGAGGTCGCTGGAGGTCAGAGGATTTCTTCTGAAACCAAAAAGCTGATTAGCAGTAAAATGAGTTTTTTAACATGCACTTAATTAAAGATCAGAAATATATTATATCTAACTTATTATGTCTTACTTACTTACTTACTTACTTACTTACTTAGTCCAACGGCTTAACGATGTACCGTTGCTATTTTACTACTGTGCAATTGGAACTCTGTGCAGACTAGATTTATCCAGCGCTCGGTTGGTAATTTGTCCAAATAGCCACTCACACACTAAATTACAGAATGAAAACGTTGAAATTAGACACCTTTCATTCATTCATTCATTCATTTCAGGAATTTATATAGCGCCTCTTCAAGAAGCCTACTCAGAGGCGCTCCCAGTCCAACCACGGTGATACAAGTAAGTCTTAAGGAGCCTGTAGAACGTAGATGAATTATCCCTAGGTAACAGGCGTATCTCCAACGGGAGACCATTCCAGATAGAAGGACCTACAACCGAGAAAGCACGACGCTGACAGGTTGAAGTTCTAGCACGAGGGACCAAGAGCTCCCCGCTAGAAGCAGAGCGAAGGGCTCTGCGAGCCAGCACATCAGATACAGGACAACAGATCTCACGTAGATAGGCCGGAGCATAGCCAAGGAGGCAGCGCCAAACCAGCGCAGCGATTCTGTACTCGACGCGCTGCGAGACAGGGAGCCAATGTAGGGTGCCATGCATGTAGGCCGAAACAGAGGCAAATTTATGGATTCGACCAATTAGCCGGGCTGCAGAGCGAAGAACCCGGTCTAGCCGGACTATCAATACAAGAGGCAGACCAACCAGTATAGAGCAACAGAAGTCCAAGCGGCTGGTGACAAATGCGTGAACAAGGGTAGCAGCAGCATCCTGGGATAGGGAGCGAGAGATAACCCGTAGCTGACGTAGTTGGTAGTAACAACCACGAGTGAGCTGATTGATGTGCATGGAGAAACAAAGTTCCTCATCGAGTGTAACACCCAAATCCCGGACAGAACCATAAAAGGTAACGTGGGGAAATGCCTCAGCCACCGCACAACGGTCCACACACGCCAGTCGCCTACGTCCACCCAGCCATATGAATTGAGTCTTGGTAGTGTTCAGTAGGAGGCGGTTTTAAAACCTTTAAAACCTTTAAAACGCTTCCAATTAGAAGTATATGTTCCTAAATTGAATTTCGTCTTCCGTCATCGGAGATCTTGGAATTTCCTAACGTAGTAACGGCGTTCGATGCCAAAAGATATGGTTAAAGAATTGATTGCAATTTCACTTAGAATTTAATATATCGCCACTCCAAGAAAAGACAAATAATAGGCGATGTCTGAGCGAGTTTACATGTTAATTTTCCAAAAAGAAAATACACTCACCAGAAAGACAAACATTGCATAGAAAACTGGAGGAGTCTCCAGTGGCGGGCCCACGCACACACGTGATTCATAGGATTCCCATCCATAGCTATAAGATAGCATCTAGTTCAAAATAAAACATGGACCAAGTAGCAACGACAGTGCTGGAGCGACGAGAGGCAAACGTTAACGCCAGCAGTCCCTCAATAGCTGTATGTGGCACATTCGGCTATCCCGTGAGCCACGGGGTGCATGTAGACCAGATATTCATCTCCTGCCTGTTGGTAAATCGAAGCTCCACCCATGACTATCGGTCGGGGTCACTAAAAAGACCCACGTCGCTTCTACTCCCGACAGCAGATAGCGCAGGCGGTACATAGATGGAACACTCGACGAGGGATAAACATGGATGAGAAAAAAAATAATTTTTAAGAAGAACGTTACTCTGTCCCTCGAAGTTACGGTGAACAAACCCCTTTTCCTTCGCCGCCAACTTCCCCCTTGCTCCATTCCATTCTTCTTCCCTCCTTATATTTCATACAAACTTGATATGATACTGACAAGGTTATCAATTTATGCAACATATTATAATAAGTAGATAAGCTAATATGAAGACATCTTTCATCATTGCGGTAGTTAGTGTAAATATGAAGGAATACACAGCCATTATTTGGTGTTGCTTCAAACTGCTTCAAGATCAAACCAAGGCAAAAATATTTCGGTAACTGGTCAGAAAGTGGTTGTTACTGGACTCCACCGTTACAGTGTAAAGCTACGCCTTTAAGATTAGGCGTAAGTCTGTTGTTGGCTTAGGCGGGATTTCACAAAACATTAGATTAATAAATTGAATGTAGACTTTTATAAGCTATCTTTCAAACTGATTGGTGAATGGAGACTAAAACTGCAGTTTGTTCACATTAAATATTTTATACGAGACTGTGTACATGATGCAATGACATCTAAATCTGCAATCTGATAGTGAAAATGTATGCAATGTGTTCTTCCACTTTATCAACTGTTACCGTCGCGTATGCTGTAAACACACCTTTAAAACACTTTCCAGGACGTTATTTATATTTCCCAGCTGCCTATACGATGATGATGCTGTATTGGAGTAAATATTACATTGCATCATTATGCAGCACTACATATGCAGTATAAAGGAAAATGTAGTTGTAGTGTCTCAATGAACATGTTGAAAACAAACTTTAAGCAATTGTAATACGTATGTGCCAAATATTTTTTTACTTAATGAAACTTACGTTTGAGTGTATTGGATGCTTGAACAGTCTACGGGTAAAAGGCCGACTTTGTGAATTACCTATATCATTTAGTGTTTGTGCTGTTTTTATCAAATTTTTATAAAAAAAAAGTATAATGGTAAATAGTGAATGTTGTCACTAGATGACGTTAAACTGAAAATTAATAAATAATCACTTAAAAGAGTACAAGTAGAATAAGAATCTAACGTCATGATATTATTATAATTAAATTTGTATCGAATCATTTAACCACAGTGTGTGTATCACAGAAAGTAGGCCTAACCGATGCATTACTTTATGTCGTTTAACATTGAATTTTGTGACATTGTAAGGATTTATTTTGACACCTTTAAATGGTGTCGTTTGGACGTTAAATTTCTCGTTTTCATTGTATGGTATACATTGTGAATTGTCGTCAACGGCCTTTGATGTCAAAAGGCGACGTTAAACCTTTGAGTAATAATAATACGATGATGATTTAGTCTTGGATGCTTCATTACCGCGGCGTTTTTGCGTATCGGAAACCTTTGCCGTTCTACGGTGAAACTCGAGGAATCACTAAAATTATAGGAATCTATATTTAGAGGAAAAATAATTGTATGCCCGTTTTACAATTATTCGCAGATGTCGCCCCACTTCAAATGTGCTTTTTGATATTAAATAAATGCATTTTAAATCTCCACAGGCAATTTTTCTTCCCAAACTTAATTATTGAGAAGGGAGGTGGATGACGCCTGGAGAAGGGAGGAGGACGACGCTCATCATCTTTGTTATGACACGGTGTCGTTAAACAACAACTAACCAACCAAGCGCAGGTTAATATATTGGATGTATCACTATTATGTCTTAGGAACGAATTGAACTGTTCAAATTAACCTTCGGAGGCCGAAGTGGGGTAGATTTCTACCCCAGCGGTGTTTGGATGTTGATTGCGGAGTAACTGTAGGTAGTCATAACTTGACGTTCCACATGTTTACAAGTTAACACCCCCGACATATTCCCACACCAAAACGATCATCATGTCATGTTGTCTGAGAAAGTTATTTCAGTTCAAAGTGTCATGGGGTAGAAATCTACCCCACTTCGGCCTCGGCGTTACAATTTTTTCGTTCATAATGAAGATGTATTTATAGCAGATATTACTCAAAATGTGTGTATCTAAGCTCATAGATAAGCTATAATGACAAATGAAGTGTCCTTTGTGATAGTTCCAAGGTCAAGGAATCGAACTATCGCATTGACAATAGTGTGGGAATAGAACTATCCAAGATGGCGGCCAATATGGCCGCCGAAACTCAAAATGTGTATATCTACGCTCACAGATAAGCTAGAATGACAAATGAAGTGTCCATTGTAATAGTTCCAAGGTCAAGGAAACGAACTATGGCATTGGCAATAGTGTGGGAATAGAACTATCCAAGATGGCGGCCAATATGGCCGCCGAAACATAAAATGTGTTTATCTAAGCTCATAGTTAAGCTACAATGACAAATGAAGTGTCCATTGTAATAGTTCCAAGGTCAAGGAATCGAACTATCGCATTGGCAATAGTGTGGGAATAGTACTATCCAAGATGGCGGTCAATATGGCCGCCGAAACTCAAAATGTGATATCTACGCTCATAGATAAGCTAGAATGACAAATGAAGTGTCCATTGTGATAGATACAAGGCCAAGGAATCGAACTATCGCATTGGCAATAGTGTGGGAATAGAACTATCCAAGATGTCGGCCATATGAGCGTAGATATACACATTTTTGAGTTTCGGCGGCCATATTGCCATCTTGGATAGTTCTATTCCCACACTATTGCCAATGCGATAGTTCAATTCTTTGACCTTGGAACTATCACAATGGACACTTCATTTGTCATTCTAGCTTATCTATGAGCGTAGATATACACCATTTTGGTTTCGGCGGCCATATTGGCCGCCATCTTGGATAAGTTCTATTCCCACACTATTGCCAATGCGATAGTT
This sequence comes from Aporrectodea caliginosa, assembly GCA_020284085.1. Classification (NCBI taxonomy): domain Eukaryota; kingdom Metazoa; phylum Annelida; class Clitellata; order Crassiclitellata; family Lumbricidae; genus Aporrectodea; species Aporrectodea caliginosa. The sequence goes on from JACEVL010001184.1 coordinate 34,409, forward strand.
CGATTTGACCCTTAAACTTATCATAATGGACACTTCATTTGCCATTCAAGCTTATCTATGAGCGTAGATATACACATTTTGAGTTTCGGCGGCCATATTGGCCGCCATCTTGGATAGTACTATTCCCACACTATTCACAATGCGATATTTCGATTCCTTGACCTTGGATATATTAGAATCGACACCTCATTTGTCATTGTAGCTTACCTGTGAGCTGAGATATTACATATTTCTTTGGGGTAGAAAACTACCCCACTTCGGCCTCCGTGTCCAGAAACGGAGCTTCGGCCTCCGAAGGTTAATTTCTGTCGACATCAACATCCTTCGTTGTCACAAGTTGTCCTTAGACTTTGAATCCATCCAAACGCTAAGAATCCCGTTATCCTAATGGTAATCAAACAATTGGTAACTCCATCACAGCCATTATCAGGTGGTGCCAGTAAGAAGCCTGGATGAAGGAGAGGGCAACACTAATCAACTTTGTTTTTCACGAGGTCGTTAAACAGAAACTACCTATGCATACCTTATTGGAAGAACCGAGCCCGGATACCCTTCCTGAAATAAAACAGAGACATAAGATGTCGTTAGACGATTTTTTAAATGATATTCTCTGCAATTTAGACACCTGTTTTATCGGATATCCGGACTTTGTATAATTCCGCATGCCTCCTCGTAAATAGTTTTTTCCTTTATTTAGTGAAGTCGTCGTAAACGGCCCTGGCAGCCACAAGATGTCGTTAAACTTGGGATACTAACTGACCTAGATCTAGCTAACCTAGACAGGGAAAGATGCGTTTGAGCAGGCGAGACTATGATCATACAGATGCAGCCAAAAGGCCTACCTATGAGGTGCCTGCTCGTCTTAGGACTCGAACCCCGTATCTGTACTCGTTGGGACATCCAGAAATACGCACGAGATGCCTACGACCTCGGTGTTCGCTACATCGGCGGCTGTTGCGGATTCGAACCCTACCACATCCGAGCGATCGCTGAGGAGCTAGCCAAGGAGCGGGGCCGTTTGCCAGTGGCATCGGAGAAACACGATCTCTGGGGCCAGGAAGTTAGGATGCACACGAAGCCCTGGGTCACGGTCAGAGCAAGGTGAGTGGGAGATGGAAGTTAGGGTTAGCTGCTGCTTAACGGCGCTGTGTCATAGCAAAGGTGATAAGCGTTACCCTCCTCCTTGTTCCATGCTTGGGACTGGCACTACCACAACCTGGGTAGTGATGGAGTTAATTGGTCTTTTGTAAGTTTGTTCATCTATCGGTCACTGGATTTTGGATTTCAACAGACCATTTAAAAGTTAATTATAATTCGTGTGCCTGAGAAACTTATATAGTAGCCTACGTGAAGGCTCATAATTAAAGGTGTGTATTTTGTTTGTTAATTTAGTATAAACCAGTGTTAAGTGACATCTTGTGGCATCACTAGTACCGTTGACTCCGCTGAGAAAGAACAAGGAACTAATCGGCAGCTTAACTATTCGTTATTGTAACAGAATGATTCCTCGTATTAATGGTGTGTAATTAGTTGAGATTTCCAATACATTATTTTGGAAATTTATATGTCCATATAAGTAAGTAAGTAAGTAAGTAAGTAAGTATATTCTTTATTGAAAAACCAACTGCTAACCGCATTTTGGTGTACAAAGATCATCAAATATAAAAAAAATTAAGTATAAAGCATCCGTGTGACAAATGTTTTACGAGATAGAGAGTTTGCCTTAGGTATTATTCTATTGTGGGTTCTGGGGCGTAGCGAGTATGAAACAGTTTTCACGGGAGGCAGTAGTTGATGTAATACATGTGCAGGGTTGCTGATGATGGTAGAAAAGAGGTTAGAGTCTGCTTTTCTGCAAAGTTGCTCGAAACTTTGGTAGAATTCCGGTAGATAACGAGACCGGACCAGTCGCCGTATAGTTGCCTGAAGACGAGAGCGTCCCTCTGCCCCCACAAAGCCCCACCACGCCGGGGCCGCATAGAGCATCCGTGACACTATGGTAGCATTTGTTACATCACACAGAGATTGGCCCTTTAACCCGTGTGCTGTTAGAACGCGGAGGGCATACATTGACTGTCTAGCCTTAATGACAATGTTGTTAACATGCGTGTCGAAGTGGAATTGTTCTGACAAAGTGACACCTAGGATCTTCATGTGCTTTACCCTGGCGAGGCCCGGTGTAACTTTTGGAAGATCAACACCCAACCCTCTCATTGGTCGACGAACTATCATCTCTTGGATCTTAGAATGATTCAGTTTTAAATTGCAAGAATCAGCCCATGTGGTGACATGATCGATTTCGGACATTATCAATTCACTATTTGTTGATGGAATAAGGAGGTAGCTGTCATCTGCGTACTTAATAATTTTGTTTGTAGAGTGTCGTGTTTTTAGTTTGGATATTGCCACTATAAAGTCAACAGGACCCAGCCCAGATCCTTGTACAATACTGGCATTGATTTCGATAGCGCTCGAGGTGACGCCCATAAATTTAGTTCTGTGCTGTCGCTTGTAGAGAAAGGCGATGATCCAGTTATAATATGTTATCTGGAATTGGCAGTTCAGCTAGCTGCTCAGCCAAGTAAGAATGTTGCACAGTATCAAACGCCTTTGAAAAGTCGAGTGCTACCAGATGTACATATGGGTGGGTGGTGAGCATTTCAGCAAGGTGATGTGTTATGGAGATGATGGCTGCTGAGGTTGATCCAGTGGGCCGGAAAGCATATTGGTCAGAGAATCCCATATTGCTGTGCGCCTGTGTCAAGATGGGGTAGAAAAATTTGCGCACCACAAGTCGCTCGAGCACTCTGCACAGGATGGGTGTGATCGAGATTGGTCTGTAGTCTGCTTCTGTTGCCGGTCGGCGTACTTTTGGAACTGGAGTTATGATACTCATTTTCCATTGAGGAGGAACATATGAGTTTCTTATTGAAAGGTTGAAGAGGCATGTGATGGGTTCTGCCAATACAGATGCTGTCCTGCTCAAGAGCCAAGGTGACATCTCGTCGGGGCCAGTGGCTGTACGTCCAACAGCCTCCAGCATCACGAAGATGTTATACTCATAGAAGATGTTATGAGTCTCATTGGTTGCTGTTGATTTAAGCCTGGGTTGCACGTATTGCTGATCTGTTGAAATATTGCCATAATGTTGATTGAGAGTAGTCGCAGTTACTCCTTCAGGTGCGGTGGCCGACTGTCTATCTGTACCTCGTATGCGGTTGACCTCCGCCCACATCTCTCTAGAACCCCGTTTTGCGTTTTTAAAAGTCGAAGAATTGAAACGGATAATCATTGAGTTTATTCTTTCGGACAGAGCAGCAGCAGCTTCCACTCGATTTTGTTTGAACAGTTTATTCCGTTTGCGCAGCAGATGTTTAACGACCGGCGTCATATAGGGAGGATCTTTCTTTTTCCTTGTGATGGTTTTTAAAGGGAAGTAGGTGTTATAGAAAGTCGCAAAGATAGAGTAGAATTCTTCAAAAGCTTCCTCAGCCGTAACATTGTCCGATATGAATCGCCATGTTTGATCAGCCATGCAATTTTGAAATAGGGCGATCTGATGGGGTGTGCGTAGGCGAAAATTTGAAACCGTCCTATCCGTTTCAACTGCTGGCTGAACCGGTTGTCTTTCTGAAATGCATTCTGGTGTTGCAATTATGGCTGAATGTTTGGTACTGACTAAAGACGTGACTGCTTGACAGGTTTTATAAAGTATGCATGAGGTGTAAATCCTATCGAGAGCGTGCCCCTGATGAGAGGGTCCCTCAAATTCTGCTCTCAGTCCCATTGCCTGTATTTCGATTGGGGAAATTTGATTGAAGTCACCTGCGAGTATGATTATGGAGTCTTGTGGTATTAAATTTATTTCGTCCAGTGTCTCGTCGATTAATGAAATGAGCTGCTCCGTTTTGTATTTTGGTTTGGGCGGATGATATAGTGCTCCTATATAGTAATGTCTAGTGTCAAAGTTGATGGTTATCCATGTTAGTTCAATTTCAGGTGGATAATGTCTGGATGGTTGGAATGGCTTTGGATTCATGTAGCTTTTGCAGTAAATAGCCACCCCTCCTCCCCTTCGATGTTCTCTATCCCGACGGAATATGTCGTAGCCCGATACGCACATCGCAGCGTCTGTGTGTTGTTTTTTGAACCAGGTTTCAGCGATAATGGCTATATCAGATTTGTGTGTGTGTAGATCTGCAGTTAAATGTTCGATGGCATGAGGTTTCGCCAAGCTAGTGGGATTCACCAAGTAGATGGAGGGATGCATGGCGTCTTGGTTGATTCTCCAGATCTTTTTCTGTTGCCCAGGTGAATTGGTGATTGGGTAAACAAGCTGTCGTTGTCGCTCATCCCATGTCCTACGTGAACACATCAGGCGCGTTCGGCTAATACGAACGGGTATCTCCTTGTCATACGTCATCACGTTGTACAAACTGCTACTTCTTTCTCGTTCACCTTGATGAACATAAAACGATCGAGGAGCTTCAGTTCCTTCAAAATCACGTCTGTCGTACGGCCATCTCCTATTTTCACAGCAGCGTCGGCCTGCCCTGTGACCACGATAATGCAGCAAGGAACATTCGGCGATCCTCTGTATTATATCACAGGCTGCAGACCCACGCCGAACATCCGGGAATCTCCTCAGTGAATACAGTTCATTGCGTGTGTATCTATATCGTTCAAAACTGGGGTTACCCGTAGACGTCTTGGGGATTCCCGCTGACGTCATGGAGTTTCCCGCTGACGTAATGTACCATTGCTGTGTAAAAAAAATGGCTGCCACGGTGACGTCACCTGTCTCTAAGTAGGGTCATAACACAGATCCCTTTCTTCTTAAAAGGAAATAATCCACCAGTTAGCGAATAAAAACCACTTCCTGATGAACTAGAATATAGGCTATTCCTCAATATTACGACCTTCCTTTAGCCAGCTTAGGTGAAGAAATAAAGTCAGTATTGAATTGAAAACTTGTCAAAGTAAAACGGAAAAATTCTTACCAGCAGCAACAACAACGACGGCGAAATTTGAAAGTTTCTTCTAAAAGCAATTAATCCATCCTTCACCGAAAAACTCTTTCCTATCAATTTGTATAAAACCTTGATATAAAGGTCTTCCTTCAGACGGTTAGAGAGTTAGAAAAAGTGACACTATCGTAGAGAAAACTAGCATAATGTAAACGAAAATAAACACGTGCTGGCAGCCATACAACGGCGCCCTCTATGATATGTATTCGTAGGCAGCAACTTTGAAATGTCTGTAGCACTAAAGCTAAACGCAGGGCCACAATGTAATCACATGCGCTGCGTCAAAACAGGAGGGGCTGTTCAGCCGCCGATGTAGCGAACACGGAGGTCGTAGGCATCTCGTGCATACTTCTGGATGTCCCATAAAATACTGACACGGGGTTCGAGACCTAAGACGAGAAGGCATCTTGGAGGTATTTGTTGCATTCGTATTGTCACTCTCTCGCTAACTGGATGGCTGGCTAACAGACTGACTGACTTCGATCATTAATTAGTTAATTAATTAATTTGCTAATCAATTATTTACTCATTCGTTCAATAATGAATTCATTCATTGGTGTGAAAAAATTACGGTTCCTCATTATTTTGACGAAAGTAAATAAGGTAGATAGTAAGTAAATCGTTAAGGAAGCAAGTAGATAGCTCTACGAAGAATAGATTTATCTGGCGTTTGATTGGTTATTCTCAAACTAACCAAAATCACACGCACTCAAAAATGGAATGAAATCGTTAAAAGTAGGCATAGACACCTTTTTAACGTATTTAACTTTAGGTATATGTTCCTCAATCGCGTGTCGTCCAGAATTGCGATTTCTTTCCGGCCAGAATACAAAAGATGTTGCTAAACTATTACTTGCAATTAAATTTTCCCTTATAAATTATCACAGCGCGACTTCAAGCAAAGGCTAATATTAGGCGATGTCTGCGCTAGGTTATATGCTAAGAAAATAAATTCATCAGTAAGCAAAACAATGGGCAGAAAACTGGAGGAATTCCCAGTGGCAGCCCCACGCACACGCGTGAAACCAAACAACGACTGATAGATGGCATCATGTTCAAAGTCTGTATGGACCAAGCAGCGTCGCGAGTGTTGGAGCGACGACAGGCGGTTGCATCCGCAAAACACGTGAAAGCCACCGCCCAACAGTCCCTCAGTGATGGGAGATGACGCACGTCCGGCTATCCCTCAAAACGCCGGGTGCACAAAGAACAGATATTCATTGTCTGCCTGTCAGTAAATCGAAGCTGCACTTGTGACTATCGATCGATGCCACTCCAAAGACCCACGTTGATCCTACTCCCGACAACAGATGGCGTAGGCGGTCCATTAATGAGAAGGACGTAACTTTGTCCCAGGAAGTAATTGCAAGCATGTCCCTATTCCCTAAACCTAACTTCCCTCTTCTTCCCTTTTCCCTCCTCTTTCCTTCATTACATTTCATACAAATTTGATATGAGACTGTCAAACTATAACAAGACTGCGACGTCACAAATTTTTGCGACGTTAAACAATAAGTAAGTAAGCTAACGTGAAGACATCTATCATCCTTGCGTTAGTTAAATATATAGAAATACAACGCCGTTAACTGTCGTTCCTTGAAATTACTTTAAACCAAAACAACGCAAAAAATATTTTAGCACATGGCCAAAAAGTGTTGTTGACCGAACTCCACCGTCACAATACAAAGTAACGCCTGTTCAGTTAAGTCTGGTAAAAATCATTGAACACGGAATTGTATAGACTATCTTACTGACTGAAACTAAAGATGCTGTTTTTGGACATGAAACATTTAATTGTAGAAAGTTTATTACCAGCTGATAATATTATAACCATTAAAATCTGCAGTCAGAGAATGAAAATGTAAATCAAGTGTTCCAGCATATGATCAGCAGTCACCGTCGCAAATAATGTGAATGCTAACCTCAACAGTTCCGCCACATACATTATCAAATGCTCTTATTACACACCTTTAAAACACTATAACCGACGTTATACATAGATTTCCCAGATACCTGCTCTGTAATTCGCCACCAATTAACTTGCCTTTAGTGTGATCGTATTATTGGAAACATTTACCGTTCTACGGTTAAAGTAAATTATAAAAAAATATGTTCCTATTGACGTCAATGGCCTCTGTCCACAGATCGCACACTCGACGAGGGATGCAACATAGATAAGTAAATAAAAATCATTTGCTTTGTCCCAAGAAGTGATGGTGAATATTCCCATATTTTCCTTCGCCACGAATGACGTCATCAATTTATGCAATACATTAAAACAATAAGTAAGTAAGCTACCGTGAGGACATCCATCACCATTGCGGTAGTTAAATTGGTCGGAATATAACACAGTTAATTGTCGATGCTTGAACTTGCTTTAAACCAAAAACAATGGAAAAAAATATTTCTGCACATGGCCTAAGAGTGGTGGTTATTGGACTCCACCGTCTGTGCGGTTAAGTCTGTTGCTGGCATAGGTTGGATTTTTTGTAATATGGAAATCATTGAATATATAATTATATGATAAACTATCTTTCTAACTGTTTGGTCAAATGGAAACTTAAAGTGCTGCTTTGGACATGAAATCTTTTATACGAGATTATAGGCATCTAAATATGCAATCTGAGAGTGAAATATGTAATGTAAGGTGTTCGACGACTTTGCCAACTATTTTCATTCGCATATATACACACCTTTAAAACACTTTCGCCGACGTTATTTATATTTCCCAGCTGCCTACACGGTTAGATGCCTTCTGAGTATCGGAAACCTCTGCCGTTCAACGGTGAAACTCAAGGAATCTATAAAATTATAGGAATCTATATTTAATCCATCAATCAATCAGTCATATAATTTAAACAGCAAAAAACTATTAGACGAAATACTATTTTTGAATTACGACACCTTTTGTAAAGTACTTTTTTTAACAATATATCTGGAAATTGAGTTGAAGCGTTTACTCGGCCACTCTCCTAACTGTGGTAGTGCCAGTCCGAAGTAGAGCTGTACCGATTAAACGGCCATACGCGTAATCGGGCCGATTATTAGAACAATCGGTATAATCGGGTATCGGCAGAAATTATCGGTTAATCGGTGCCGATGTCAAAATTGTGTTATAATTAACTAATTTTACTTTAATTATTGCATATTCCAAGTTTTTCATCGACTTTTATCTATCGTTTTACGTCCCTTATTATTTACGCATTAAAACATATCGTTAACAACTTCCCAACTTAATTTAAACGTCCACCCTTATAGTTGTGACGATAGATTACTGGTTTATGTTTCGGAACCGAACATTTTGACTAAGAAAATAATGAAATATTTGGTCTCATAAATTGGGTATTGGCAGCTTAATAATCGGCTATACGCGGTATCGGTATCGGCAATTTAAAAATCGGCAATACGCGGTATCGGCATAATCGGCAAAAAGCGATATCGGTACAGCTCTAGTCCGAAGCTTGGAGAAAGGAGGAGGACGACGCTCATCATCTTTGTTATGACACGGTGTCGTTAAACAGCGACTAACCAACCAAGCGCATCTTAATATTATGGATGTATCACTATTATGGCCTGGACAATTAAAAAGACTGATCATGATAAAATCCTGGCTTTTGAAATGTACTGCTATTATAGAAGAATATTGCATCTGAATTGGACAATGAAGGTGACAAATAATGAGGTCCGAAGAAGATTACACATAAAGGAAGATCTAATAGAGTCAGTAATGAGAAGGGAATTGGGTCTGTTTGGACATATATGCAGAATGGACAAAAATAGAAAAATAAAAACTGTCATGATGGGTATGATGGATGGAAGTGGACGAAGAGGAAGACCTAACAGGGAATGGACTGATGACATCAGGGATTGGTGCAAACAAGACCTACACAGTTTGAGTGTATTGGCACAAGACAGAGGATTATGGAAACAGATGACGAAATTTGCATTGGACACCTACGGGCTTTCGGCCCATGGATCCTGATGATGATGATCACTATTATGCTTTAGGAACGAATTGAACTGTTAAGATAAATTTCTGTCGACGTCAACATCCTTCGTTGCCACAAGAGGTAGTTATACTCTGAATCCATCCAAACGCTAAGCATTCCTCGGGTCCTAATATAAAAATTGTATAAGAATCATTCCTTTCGATATCAATGGCCTTTGATGCCAAAAGATCTCGTTAAACTCATGGTTAGTTACCAAACAATTATTAGTAGCCTAACGCCATCAAATTGATTTTTAATTGGTGCCAGTCCGAAGCCTCTATCAAGGAGAGGGCGACGCTAATCAACTTTTCTTTCACGGAGTCGTGAAACGGAAACTACCTATCCATGCCTAATTGGATAAACCGAGCTCAGATTACCTGCCTGAAATATGGTATGTAAGACTGACGTCAACGGTCCTCTCAGACACAAGATGTCGTTGGACGATTTTTCAGTAACTGTTGATCTACTGCGCAATTTAGACACCTTTTTATCGGATTTCCAGGCGATATATAAATCCGCATGCCTCCGTAGAAATAATTCTTTGAATTTCTTTTCTACACTAAGTTGAACCAGAACTAGCTTACATAGACGGGAGCGATGTTTGAGGTGGCCAGTCCTCTTACTCGCTGTCTCATCTTCCCATCAACAGCGTCTATTGAACGCAGACATTTCTTAGACGACGTCGTTACATAGGGCTTTATTATGATATCAAATCTTCTCTTTTAGCATCGTCACAAGAATGCACACGACATCCGGATTCAGTTGAAACAACTCTCCAGAATTCGTCCTTCCTTGGAAAAGTCCACCAGAGGAAGACTGTTAGGTAATTAAACAGAAATGAGACAACTTTTGGTGATCAGTGTTGATTCTTGTGAGCCTTAAGTTTAAGACCTCAACAACACCAGTTAACGAAAGGCTAAACAGTGGAAGTGTTTAAATCTCTGTTTACCCTTACTGGTATTTGAACCGCGTCCTCAATGCTGACATCTTAGCTGCTTGACCATTATACAATCGTGCAAATCCAGCAACGGCAGCAGCCATGTTTAACACTTTAACGACGAGAGTGTACTAAAAGCGACCAATGCAGCTCGTCGTTAAAGTGTTAAGCGACATCTTACGGCTGCTAGGGACGTTGACGTCGCCCATCTCCTTTACCTGGCACCATCCTAAAACAGCATTGACGGAGTTAACTAACAAGATACGTTGGACCAAATGGAGTCAAAAGCTTGCATCCCAGAATCCACTCTGAATCTTTCTTTACTTGCCTCAAAACTGTCCTTTTCAGCCGTGCTGTGGTCGGGAGCGCTTCTGAGTAGTAACCTTGAAGGGGCGCTATAGCCTATAAAACTTCGTAATGAATGAATGAATGAATGAATGAATAACATGTCCACCTTAACTGGATAGAAGTATAATAACAGAGGCTGAAATGCTCGCGAATGAGTTGGTGCTTAAGGCTCAGATTTTCAGCAGCGCTTTTGAAATTTGGATTCTACGATTACGATTTCAAGAGTGGCTAATTGGGCAGTTGCTTTATTCAGGGTTTATGACATCGTACGGTCGCCAGGAGCGCTGAGGTTTTCCCCATTAGTGTAATTCGACTAGGCTAAATTTAATATTGACCATGACTTACTTTATTATATCATCGCTTGATTACGTTTCAAGGGTGTCTAAATAGCAACAGACTACCAGTCTAACAATCAGCTGCAGATTTTCTTATCAACAGCGTCCTGTCAACGCAATCAGTTGTTGTTGATGGACATTAAATATTTGATGCGAGAGTTTTTATGACCAGCTGATGATATACAACCATTAAAATCTTCAGTCTGAAAATGATTATGTATTATGAAGTGTTCGAGCATATGATCAACAGTTACTTTCGCAAACAATGCAAGTGCTGTCATTACACACCTTTGAAACACTTTCACCATCGCTATATATTTTGATCAGCCATTAATGACGTTAACTTTCGAATCATCATTCGGCATTGGAAACATTGGCCATTTCAGGGTGAAAATTGCACAAAATTATAAATATAGAAGAATGCAAAGAATGCGAAGAAGAAGGAGAATGCGAAGAAGAAGGAGAATGCGAAGAATGCGAAGAAGAATGCAAAGAAGAATGAGAGTAAGAATGCAGGCTGATAGAAAATGATGAGGTAGAGGCGCAGATGAAGCTGAAATCTCGAGACAAATTTCTGCCCTTGTGGGATTTGAACCCCCGTCATCCCGGCTGAGAATCCAGCACGCTAAATCACGCACAGCACTTGTGATTAGGGTTGGGCTGAATGTTGATCAGGAAATCGGTTCAGATAGGATTATTCGCTAATCTTTACTGATAGATTCGCATATCAGGACTACACATCCAAACACCAAGAAAAGTGATATTTTTGGCCAGCAACAAATTTCGTCCTTCGTTAATACAAAACTAGTAACCAGTTTTGGCGACCTCCGGCGATAAATTATTTTAATCTTTATAATTGAAAGTCCGTGTTTAATCATGAAATTGTGTCTCGAGTCACTCGACTCATCAACAAAAATGGCGGACTTTCTTAAGAAAATCGTTTTATTGTTGATATTGTGATGTCGTGAAAGTCATGAACCGTTGTGATGTGCATAATATGTTCTAGACAGTTGTTAGTGTAATTAATTTATTCGTTGAAACCAGATCGTTAAGTCGCTGCAATAAAGCTGCCATAGTAAACCACGTGATATTATTTCAATCGTCTTGACGTTCAGCTACACTGTTGGTGGATAGTGTTTAACACGCTCTTTCATAACATAGGCCTGGATAATTTGCGACGCCCTCCTCATTTCTTAAGGCTCGGAACTGGCAATACCAGAGTATGAACAGTGGGGGAGTAAATAAGCGTTTGGTTGGTTAGTTCCTGTTTAACGACACTTTGTCATAACAGGGATGATTAGCGTCGCCCTCCTCCTTTCTCTAGGCTCCGGACTGGCACTACTTGAATACAGAGAGTGGCGGAGTCAAGTACGGTTCTAGGAATGTAGGTAGTTAATGATTAACTAAGCTGTGTCATAGCAAAGATGATTAGCGTCACGCCCCTCTTTTGCCCAGGCTTTGTACTGGCATCGCGAAAAAACGGCAAAACTGGCGCAGTTCAGCGATACTATCAAATAAGGTTACTTTGTGATTATGGTGGTGTCAAGTTAAGTGAGGTAATCATTTCTAATTAGCTAGATATAATTCTACCCTGTACAGTGTATCTGCATGTTAATTCAGCAACATGCTCCATCAAAGGAATTCTGTGTTGCTCCCTGTTAATTACAACCGTGCCCACTCCTTGTCCCGTTCCTACCACCTCCCACTCGTCCCTTTCTCTCCCACCTTGTTCCTCTCCTCTCCTCATTCCCGGGCCAAGTGCAACTGAATTACTTTGTTCGCGTATCATAAGCGCCAGCATCATATGTTATCTGCAACGAACTCTTACACAAATAGTCGTCTGTTGTAACGTGTAAATGCACTCAGTGATCTCTAAAATTAAGCCATCAAAGAAACTTCAGCAGCATTTCTGGAACTATCCAATAGTTGGCTATCCAGCAAATCTCATCTGTTTAGTTCGGTACTCAATAGACCATGTTCAAAATGGCAGAAGTAAATAACTAAACAAGCAGTTTCCAGGGAAAAATTCTTTATGGCAATAAAAGATTTCTATGCTAACAATTAAGCAGTTTTTTGGGTAAGTAAGTTTTCACACATAGAAACGTAAATTAGTCAAATAGAAACAGCCTAAATAAATAATCTCATCAGTTCCTAACGACCACCATTTGGCGGCGATGTGTAGCCTGCCAATAAATGTTCTCCATTGTCCTCTGGAATTTGTCATGCAACTAATATAATGTAATGAAACTAAAAGTGATGCAAGACATCGTAACATCATAAAGTTTGAGGTTCAAAGAGCACGTCACAATAAATACAAATATTGAAAGATGAATAACGTCGCCCTTTTTCTTTATCCAGGCATGAGACTGACGCTACCAACCCCAAGCCTCGAGCGCTTAAGGCGCAGTTCAACGCTAATTATTATCCCCAGCTGTTAAAGCCTAACTTAGCGTCGTTAAGCAGCAACAAACCAACCAAACATACTTTTGGATTATTTAAATCATTATCTAAAATCGAAAATCAAAATCCGTTCATTTTCCGATTGGTTGTCAGCCACAAACAGTCGACCACTTGACTCGTCCAGATGAATCCTCCATAGATCTCGTAATCCGTGTTTAGCTCCTGTGAGAATTTCTCTCTGAAATTTCAAATCTGAATCCAATAACAAAACCCGCCTGTTCTCCTGATCAGCGACCATCACGAACACATTTCCATCGACGGACAAATGGACTGGACGACACAAATGTCCGACGGTTGATCCAGATCTACCATCGAATGACTTCTTAAGTTTCCCATCTGCATCCACTGTACACACATTACCATAACCAGCGCCATGACAGACCACAAAATGACCATTGGTTAGTTTTATAGCATGAAGTGGATAACCAATACCTCCTGCGTCTAATGATAGATTTATTTCACGGATCAATTGTCCATCTGGCGAATATTCATTTAATTTACTTTTCTCATAAACACTTAAAATTACATTCGATTCATCTGTAACAGACAGACCCCATCCCCAATCGTATCCTGTTGACCATTTCTTTATTAATTTTCCATTTGGATCAACTCTCAATATCTCCTTCCACTGACTGGGGTCTTTGCAATCAAAGATGTAGAGACATTTATTTTTGTTACAGGATGCTATGTCCCTTGGAGAAATTAATTCCCTCAATTTCCATTGACGACTGAAACTGAATTTAATTGAATCATAAACTTCAACTTCTGAACTCTCGTCACTCACAACAAACAATTCTTTGTCTAAGATCGTCAATCCACTGATACTTTTGCTTTCTTCTGCTGTTCCGAACCAACCTTTCTTCTTTTGACTGGCTTTTGTTCTGATCGTCTCAACTAAAACTGGATCCGATTTGTATCGAAGTTCAGCTGAAAATAGAAAAAAATATTGTTAACTATCTTAAAATAATAAACAGCTGTTACAGTACTACTAGTATTGTGTATTATGTATCACGTTTTATTGAAGCGTCCAACCTGTTCGCTGGCCTGCTCTACAGCTATGTAGCCTTAACTAGGTCATTAACTAGGTCAATACGCCCCAATTATAACCAATCAATACTAAGCATTCTACTACGCTAACCTAGAATACACTACAACTAGCGGCCTATTGTATATTTATCTAGCTGCGTCGGATTAGGCTTTGGACATAATAGACCTATTACATCACAGATGGCGCCAAAAGTAAATTTAATCATTGTACTCTGACTTGGAGCAGTGCATCGTTCACTTGACACAGTATGACTGTAAATTGGTGTCGTAAAGTTGGCGGACGTAAAGTCGTAAACAAATTATTGAAATCAACGTATCATGAACACAGTATGATTTTGAATTGGTGCCGTGAATTCGCCGTGAATTTGGCAATTTCTTGAAAAGTATGCCGTCATCATCTTTTCACTTTTTTAACCGTGATTTTCGTGTTTAGACTTGAAGTAACAGGTGTACAGAAATCGTCAGCTGACCAATGGACCGGAACTGGGTAAATCCCTATCGCCTACATGTAGGCCCTAAGTAGTTGAACGAGGTCTAATACAATCCAAAATTTTCAGACTGCACCCCTTTTTAATTTTCTAATTGACTTTAAATCGTTCAAATCGTAGTCTTACGGTGTAACATTGTGTACTAATTTAACATAATTACAAATATGATAAAATTATAGGCTCCAAATCAAACGTTCGTAGATAGCGATATACAATCTTCACACAACAGCGATAATATGCTTAACACTAGAAGGATCGGCTCTTTTCTACCACCTAAAAGGACGGAATGGGTCATTTTTGACCCATACAGATTCATTGATAGAAATCATGTATTTTTAAGGATAATTCTTCTGCAGCGGAAAATTCCGCCCCAGAAGTAATATTTTTGATATAATTCCGTGACAGAAGACCTTTGCGCATGCGCAACCTTCGGCGCATGCGCACTGTCCAAACTGCGTTACTTCTATCAATTGGCGTAGTGAGGGCCGGTTATGGTGAGATTAGGCGTTGTGAGGGTCGGTTAGGGTCAGTATTAGTCGTCATTAGATAAAATGCTAAACACCTTCCGCCGCAGAAGTAATTTCTTCATGCGCTGCGTGGCGGAATATTCCGGTATCTGAGACAGAGGCATCACTATCATTGTCTCACCGATTTCTTGAATCAAACGAAGGGCTTGGTTTGCTGTATGCACATAATCGTACATGACAACTCATTTTAGCGCAGGTATTGATAACCCTCAGATATAGCTGTTTTTATATCAATTGTGTTTGAAACAATAAACAAAACTGTTTACAAATGGCGGGAAGAACGTGAGTTTTGCAATGCCGTCATAAATAAGTAAGGAACACTAGAAAAATAGGCATTTGCAGTAATAGTTTCATGGGTCAAAAATGACCCCAATCCGTCCTTCTAGGTATTGGCTGTTCTAACTCCTATACCTGACCAGCTATTAATAAGATTTTTCTTCTATGCCTTTGCGACCACAATGCCATAGATATCATAAAATATTTTCCTTTAATGTTTACTGGGTGCTACATGGCACGCTCGCAAAGTGCGCTATGGGTCAAAAATGACCCATGCCGTCCTTCTAGTGTTAACAGGTTTGATCAGCTCAACGGTCTTTATCACTCTTTATGCAATGACTTGATGAGTAATGCATAGACTTCAGAATCATAAATCCACCGATACTATATAGTTATAAAAAGGTTTCTTCGCCTCAAAACTCTCGTTGGGTTCACCAACTGATCGAACTCCTTGCTCGATATTTCAAGACTGCCTTTCAAGCGCTCCTATTCGATGGCGTTCTCAGTCGCTATGGAAACTCACCTCATATGTTTGATCACGTGGCACTTCGGTTAGCAACTACCAACGGCTCTCTCTCTTCACTTAAAGTATTTTATATATGAATCAGTCAATGAAAACTGTTCTATTGAAGCCGTATCAAGGCTCAAAATATTCCAATATCATATATCAAAATTCTCAAGAACAGAAGTCCCAGAAGGGATCAAGATCCAGCTAACTAGAGACACCTAGATTAACATTCCAAGAGTCTGAAGCAGTGACAGCACAGCCAAAGCCTTGACCAACAGCACAACAGAAAGCCTCGTTTAGTAAAGCTAACAGTATAGTACTAATTGAATGATCAACGACATTCCAAGAAACAAAGTAAAAATGAAAACCTTAGTAAAGAAGAATATCCGGCAGGGTGGGTTAGTTCTGTTCCATTAATTAGAAAGGCATGTAGTAGGCTATTATTTAAAGAACCGTAGATGAGGGGCTCGACGCATGTGTGGTGGAAGCATATGCTCCAAGTTGATCGGTCCAGTTGTCTCAATGGCCGTCATCTGACTAATATCGCCGACTCCAATTATTAATTAACAGCTCAGTGTTGGTAAATAGAGAGCTTCACCTCACTTTTGGACCGAGATAGTCCCCTGAATAATATGGCTGATTCCTGCTCTGATAACAGCTCGGTGTTGGCAAATAGATAACTTCACCTTTAGACCAAACTAATCAATCAGGATACTTTTCCTTAATTAAACTTAGGCTTACGTTATCCAACTTGGGTGAGAATATTAAAAACACAATGACATAAAAAGAAAATGTGGCACATAACGTAATCGTAAACTCCAAACTTCTAAAGCTCCACTTGAAAGCCAAACGCAGGGCACCAGCTTATTCATATAGAGCCATTCTTTTTAATTATACGCCACTGTAAATTAACTGGCTTATACTTAGTCCTATACTAATTAATTACTTAAATCAAGAATTAATTTGATAAGCCTTTTATCCGCTACAATAGCCTGAGCCTCTATTAAAATTTTTTTGATTTTAAATTGAGAGCAGCCTAACCTAAATTATTGTTAAAATGCCGCACGAATAGTAAACAGGCAGAAGGTGGCGAAGGCGATGGTGTTATCAGTTAAACGTAGATATGAATTACCTTTAAGCCTGTAAAACGTGATTTAAAAATTCTTACTTTTGGCCGAAATATTAGCAAAAATACCTAGGGGGTTACTTTGTTTTGGCCCACCATGTATATTTCAGCTAAACAGTAGTCATCACCTGTAAAGGTCAAGACTGCTGCAGCGCACCTACTTATGCCTACTACTTGCACGTTAGCCATCATAAAATAGAATCTAGCCATGGGCGTTCGATGATCGTTGTCATAACTGACGTCAGAGCCTACACTCCTTGGGATTTTCCAAAGATCTTGGGATTTGGCGATCGATTTGAAATCTGGGGATTTCCTTACTAAGATCTACACTCTACAGTCAGCAGTCGAGGATGTCATGGAAACAATATGCCAATTAAAGATACATTGGACGACAGAAAAAGGAGCTGCAGTCAGAAACAATCAATGTTGTTACCGGGCTTTCCAGTGACAGCTAATCAGATTATAAAAGATTCGCTCAGTGGCTCTGTCTGAAAGACGATTATTATTATTGTAACTTGTAAACATTGCAATTTGTTAATTCAGTGTTATGCTCCATTATTTTCCTTGTCAGCTCAGCATTTTTGTAAATAATTGTCATTGTTAAAACACATTTCATATTAAATTTTCATCATAACTTTCCTCTTCAGTTAGGACTACTTGGGATTTTAGTACACTCTTAACCAATTCTGGGATTTTTGGGCAAAATCTTGGGATTTCTGAAAATGGAGACTGGAAGAACTGACTGGCATCTTTTTGTTTCGCTTAAAATAGAACCTGGTACCGTTAGGCCTAGGCGATCTATTGAACGTGTGGCTCTCTTACAAAGTGGTTGGTCACCATGCTTTCACTTTCCATGTTAAGACCTTGGTTTAGGCCTACTCTGCAGTTTGACTGCCTGTAATGAACCTTTTCATTTCTCTAGGACCCATACATAAGGACTTTCTTCAGCGCCATTTATCATGCAATACAGCAATAGAGGCCTAAATAGAAATTACTTTCATAACACAACATATAATTTGTTACAATAGGCCTGCAAAAGTAATGTAATAGTTTATAAAGTAACTTCTCGGGTGAAATGGACATATTTAAAGTACAGCTTTTGGAAATGATACCATAGTCGACTCTTTAGCTTTCTGTGAGCCGCCATGAAATTTTGCTAGGTAACCCCTAGAGACCTACCCAGTAATCTTTGTTTTTCTTTCACGATCATGAGCTGTTCTTTCTCATTTTGTTCGTGTTTTAGAAACTCTTCAAGATTCAAAATCTTCTCTCTGTTCTCTGTAACAACAACATTTACTGAATTTTGATGGCGAAAGTTTCAAATATAAGTAAGATCTTAGAAAAACGTGGTGTTCTTAGATTACCTGCGAAGATGGGTCCTTTAGGATATACTATTGATTCCATTAGTATTAATGGAAGCACAGTCGCGAGATATATGAAGCAACTATGACTAATAATTAGACCTAGACCTAGACGATTTTTTCAAAGCCATTAGCCAGTCATTAGCTGGCTGAATTCCACGTGGAAGTCTCTTTTGACACGTTTTTGCAACCAGCCCTACGTCACCAGACATAAATAATAATAATAATAATTATTATTATTATTATTAGCCTATTATTATTATTATTTTTTTTTATGCCCTGAGGTATACATGATCCCTCAGGGACTTAAGCATTAATTAAGAACAGTAAAATTCGTCTGGAACGGCACCTAGTCGTCGTTAAACCATTTAAACGTGTGAAAATAGTATTATGCAGTGTCACTAAAATTCATTCTCTACCAGCACAGTTTAGTATAAAATTAATAATCTCTTAGCGCAACTGTAATTATTGTCACCTACCAGACAGTGTTTCAAAGGTATATAATTTGAACTGTGTACTTCATAATTATAAGAGCGTCCATTTTCAGCGACCTCTTGCGGCTTACAACAACCTTGCTTTAATTCACAATCCATCAGGATATATGAGCGAATAATTGAACCTCATTGACAAGCATCAACCTAAGAGAAACGGGAAACATTTTAATACTATGCAATTGGAACTCTGTGTAGCATAGATTTATCTAGCGCTCGTTTTGTAATTTTTCAGACTAGCCACTTTCACACACCATATTGTGGAATGAATAACGCTCGAATTCGACACCTTTTAAACGTTTTCAATTTGAGGTATATGTCCCTCAATGTCTTTACGTCTTTAGTTTTTCCAGATACCTATTAAGTAAGTAAGTAAGTATGTGCTTTATTGAACCGCCTGCAAACGCACTGCGGGAACATCAGAATGAATCACAAAAATCACAAATGTCAAAAATATCATAAAATACAATAAAACAGACATCTATGCATATATGAGATTAAGGTAATAATAAAAAGAAAGATTAGCAATAAAATCAATAAAATAACATACGCGTAATAAAACCACATCTAGTTAATGCGTCAGCATGTGGGATCTCACGGTTATGTGAACGAGGACGGAGAGAATACTTAACATTCTTTTATAGGAGGCAGTAGACCATTAAGAACATGGCTGGGGTTGTGAAGCACAGATGAGAAAAGAGAAGAGTCAGCATGGCGACAGAGGTCATCAAACATTATCTGGTCGGCAGGCAAAAACTTTAGCCGTACCATTTTGCGTATTATTGCATTAATACGCGCGCGCTGACCAGCATTGGCAAAGCCGTACCAAGCAGGGGAAGCATACAGGAGGCGAGCCAGCGAGGTTGCCCGAACTACATCAAAAAGGCGCATCCCCGAGAGACCATGGGCAATAAGGATGCGTATCGCATAGAGCGATTGGCTAGCCTTAATACAGATTCGGTCAATATGGGGGTCAAAACTAAGTCTATCCGAAATGGTTACCCCTAGAATAACAGACTCAGATACCCTACAAATACCTGGTATAGGGAGAGGAAGATCAAGTAATTTAGACCGCGGGCGCCTAAATACCATCTCTTTGGATTTATTGTTATTCAATTTAAGATTACAAGTTAGTGCCCAATTGGCAACATTTTGAAGTTCAGACGAAGTGGAGGTAATAGCAGATGCTGGAATGAGAATATAGCTATCATCAGCGTATTTAAGCAACCTATTACTGCGATGCACAGGTTTCAAGCCTGAAATAGCTACTACAAAGTCAGAAGGTCCGAGACCAGAGCCCTGTATAATGCTAGCATTTATCCGACAAAAGGCTGAGACTTGGCCGAGAAATTTAGTACAATGCTGACGGTCTTTCAATAGGGATAAGATCCAATTATACAGAAAGTCAGGTATTGGCAATAGAGCAAGTTGTTCAGATAGGTAAGAGTGCCTAACCGTGTCAAAGGCACGTGAAAAGTCTAGCGAGATAAGACGAACATAGGGTTCATCGTGTAACATCTCAAGAATTCCGTGGGTGAGAGCAATGATGGCGGAAGTAGTTGAGCCAGAGGGCCGAAAGGCGTATTGGTCTCTAAGGGTAGAATTTATTTCGGGATCAGTGAAGATTGGGTAAAAGTAACTTCTCACAACAATTTTCTCCAACATGCGGCATAGTACCGGAGTAATAGAAATGGGTCTAAAGTCAGCCTCATTTTGAGGGCGCAGGTTTTTAGGGACTGGCGTAATACAGCTAGAGCGCCACTGGGGCGGCGTGTAAGAGGAAGCCAGAGAGCAGTTAAAGAGATATGTAACCGGGGCAGAGAGGAGATGAGCCATAGTGGATAGGAACCAAGAAGGGATGCCATCAGGGCCAACTGAGGACCCACGGACCGATTCCAATCCTCTGAACACATAATATTCATCAATATTAACAGGTTGCTCAACATTAGCAGTTAGTTTAAGCAATGGCACAATATAATCAAGATCAGTCGAAACAACTTGATAATGTCGGTTTAACGACTCGCACGTTACACCTCCAAACACCGCTGGACTAACTACATCATCACCCTGAAGCCGCCTAACCTCAGCCCAGAGCATCCGAGAGCCACGTTCAAGACCCTGGAAGGAGGCAGCATTTGTCTTAACAATAGAGTCGTTGATCCGAGTGGCAAGAGCATCCGCAGCCTCAACTCTTCCACGACGGAGAAGCGTTTTTCTACGGCGAAGTAAGTATTTTAGTTTTGGGGTCATGTAATACGGATCCTTTCTCTTGGTTGTTATCTGTTTGAGGGGGAAGAAGCGGTTGAGCGAGTCGTCAATAAAACTATAAAAGTCATCAAAAGCTTGTTCAATAGAGATGTCCTCGATGAAGAAACTCCACGTATGATTTATGATGAAGGCATGGAGAGCTGAAAGACTGGCGGGTGTCCGCAGCCGGAAGCTTCGGACTTCGCGGTCGTTCATCAAAGGCCTCTGCGTTACGGTCTCAGAATTCGCAAGAACTGCAGAATGTTTGGTCTTGATTGACGATTTGATTGCCGAGCATTGTCCGTACATAGCGCGTTATTCTCCCATGATTCTCACTACTGTCACCAAGATTTGATCTTGATTGACATATGTCCGTTGCATGTCAGTCTCAGTCTGGTGCTGTTGAGACTCCGCCCACAGATCATTAGTTGTGTCGTTAATTACGGCGGCCTGTGGATGAGCTCTTCGTTATGAGCGGGGTTCAATTAAGTGCACCTCTACACTCTGAAGAAGGCTACAAGCAAACGGGGTGGGTAAATGAACGCATACAAATTGCATGTACATGTACATGTATACTGTACATGTATGTTACAGGCACTGAGTAAAACCAAGCATCGTGAGATTTTTTTTCCCCTCCCTATCGTAGTCAACGGCCTTTGATGCCAAAAGTTATCGTTAAAGAATTGATTGCAATTTCACTTAGAAATTAATATAGCGCCAGTCTTATAAAAGACTAATAATAGGCGATGTCTGAGCTAATTTGCAAATGGCAACGTCGATCCTACTCCCGACAGCAGATGGCGCAGGCGGTCCATGGATGACCCACTCGACGAGAGCAAACATAGATCAGATAATAATCTATTTAAGCCATAACGTAACTTTGTCTGCTGGTGAACAAACCCCTTTTCCTTCGCCTCCAACTTCGCCTTCCTCTATTCTCCCTCCCTTCCCTCCTTACATTTCATACAAACTTGATATGATACAGACGAGGTTGTCAATTTATGCAAAATATTACAATTAGTAAATTAGCTAATATGAAAACATCTATCATCATTGCGGTAGTTAGTGTAAAATTAATATGACGGAATACAACGCCATTAATTATTGTGGCTGCTTGAACCTTCTTCAATCTAAAATAAGGCAAACAATATTTCGGCACATGGCCAGAAAGTGGTTGTTACTGGACTCATCCGTCATAGTACAAAGCTACGCCTGTAAGGTTAAGTCTGTCGGATTTTACGGAATTTAGGAATCATTGAACGTACACAATCATAATAAACTATCTTTCTAACTGTTTGGTCGAATGAAAACTAAAGGTGCCGTTTGTGGGCATTAAATGTTTTATACGAATGTATTTAAGGCCAGCTGATTATATATAACCATTTAAATCTGCAATCTGAGAGTGAACATGTTATTTAAGGTATTCGACCACTTTATCAACTGCTACCGTCGCATATGCACACCTTTAGAACACTTTCCCCGATGTTATTTATAGATCCCATCTGCCTACACAGATAGATGCAATGGCATCATGGCGTATCGGAAACCTTTGACGTTCTACGGTGAAACTCAAGGAATCAATAAAATTATAGGAATCTATATTTAGAGGAAAATAATTGTATATTCGTTTTATACTTATTCACAGATGTCGCGCCACTTCAAATTTGCTTTATGATATTAAATATGGTGTGTTATATCTCCACTTCGGAAGCATAACTATTCGTCGATTTGCCTTCATAGATATAATTAACTGAATGCGGTTTGTTATGTAAACCAGATGCGACATTTTCCTGGTCCCCGAATTACGCCCACAAATTAGTCACATGACATTGTATAGGGAGTTTCCGGTTGTATAATAATAGGTTCTGGAGTGAAACTGTACAGAAATATTTTATACGAGACTATTTATGACCAGCTGATATAGCCTACATAGCCATCTAAATCTGAGGGTGAAATTGTAATGTAAGATGTTCGACCAGAAGATCAGCTGTTACCGTCGCATATATATATATATACACACACCTTTGGAACACTTTTCCTGACGTCATATTATTCACAGATGCCTATGCTGTTAAATGCGTCACAAATAGAACACACAAAACCTGATTGGTAAGCTGCTGTTGAACGTGTGTTTCGTAACAAAGATAATTAGCACGACCTCCTCCTTTCTCCAGGGGGCCCGATAGCGCATTGGATAACATCTGGCGTTGAAAGCGAGAGGTACCGAGTTCGAGTCCCATAGGGCGGATATGCTTTGTAGGCTGCTATTAGCGCCGTGTATTGCAGGCTGTCTGTTCTGTTAGTAGTTAAGATTGTATCAATTGCATAATTGTACACTGTAATCATTCTGCGTTGTGTCAGTTTGAAATTAAACGAAGATTATTATTATTTTCACTGGCACTGCCAGAGTGCGAGCATTAAAGAAGTTAAACATACAAACTGTTGAGGCCAATTGAATATATCGACAACTGGAATCTTATTAAAGGTGTCTTAATTCTTCAGTTTTTCATTTGGTTGCTTAGTTGCTGTTTAACGACGCAGTGTAATAACAAATAAGAGTAGCGTCTCCTCTTTCTCCAGGCTTTTTAAGTGGCACTACCAGAGTACTGGTAATAGTAGTAGTTTTAAGTTTAACGACACTGTGTGATAACAAAGATCATTAGCGTCGCCCTCCTCCTCATTCCAGGCTTGGGACTAGCACTGCCAGTGTATGAGTAGTGTCAAAGTTACTGCGGGTCATGGTTATAAATTATTATCTTTATTAATTTAATTTAATTAATTCAATTACATTTACGGCACCAAAGGCCGTTGATATTGTTAGAAAAGTTCTTTGCATCTACCACGTAAGGGACGAATTATCCAAACGACTGAACCCGATTGGCGATTATTATAGTCGATATTGACATTTATTTTAAGGTGTTTAAATTGAACTTTTATTCGTGTTCATGCAGAATGGAGTTTAGTTTATCCTTCAAAAGAACTGAAAACTAATTCACTTCGTATCCCATAGTTATATTTTGAAGAATAGTAGATCGTAATCGTAATCTTAAACTCAAATTTCTTAGCGCTACGGTCAAGCTGAGGACGAGAAAGCTTCAAAGGCAGACGATCGGATGGATTAGGGTAGGAATACTTGAAGAATATTATAAGAATTCTTGACGAGGTGAAACTTCATTTGAAGTGGGAATGCTGTGGGGTGATGAGTAGAGGAGACTGAGGTAGATGACGGTGGGTGATTGGCGGTATTGATGGAGGAACTGAGAATTGGCGGAATTATGAGGAAGTTCGTTCTAGAGTAGAGGTGCAGTGTGGGATATTTGGTTGGTTGGCGGACTTCAGGCGAGTAGTGACAGAGGCATCACCACATACGACACATACCATTAGCTACGTCCAATACATACAAAGCAGTTACTATCACCGTTAAAACAATAGACGAAGCAAAAGCATCACTGCAACCCATTAAAACCTTACATACTCCCTGCATTGCATTGCAATGGATTTGGTTTAAACATTACTTTTTCATATGAGCCATTTCGTGTAACATCTGCTTCAATACAAAAGGCTTCAATTATTCATAAAATGTGTTATTAAGCATGGACTGCATTTCGCCTTTTGGAGAAAGAGATGAATTTCTGTTGTACAGATATTTGTTGAATTCACTCGTGGAGAAATAAATTTCGAACTCCGTGTGGCGCACTCATAAGACACCCTTTCTAAGTGTTGACGGTAATTATTAAAAGAGGTAAAATCTACTCCGTGGCAGTGACTGTGTCAAGCATTGTTAAAGAAGGAGGGCGACACTAACCATCTTTGTTATAACAAATTGTCGTTAAACAGCAACTAACCTGACATCAAGGCTGTAAAAATAATTTCGATGAGGTTAAGTGTCTTTACTTCAAATAAACTGTAATAACTAAATGAATCTTGTAATTTATTTATTAAAAACTGTTACATCACATATACTACATTCAATTATAATGTCAAGGTCAGGCTAATAATATAGGTAGGCAATTGTTTGAAAGGTAAGCTACGGTGCGTTTAAATTAAGGATTCACTTGTGTAAATTAACGGAAGTAAAGTAAGTTAAGGTACTACAGGGCTAGATCAGATAAGGTAAGGTAAGTTATGGTATGTTATGATATGGTAAAGAGCCTTAAAGGAATTCAAACAATGGATGGCGTTCAATAGTGTTGATACTCCGCCACAGTCGTTTTCTTCTGATGCCAGTCCCAAGCCTGGATAAAGAAGGAGGGATACGTCATGACAGCGTCGTTAAACAGCAAACTACCTACAGTCCTACACAGTCGCAAATCCCCGTTGCGTTACAATGTCAAGTCAGATACGTGACGTCAACATCCGACCGAACGTATTTTTTAGTGTCTACGTTATATCGCATCAAGTTGCGTTATAATTGCTTACTATCAAAAAACATTTGCACGAATTTGTTGGGTAATTGATACAGACTTGGAAATAATGAAAGGATTATAAAATGAACTTTGGTGGTCTTTGTAATCGTCAATTGTGAGTACGTTATTTTTCCCGCGTCTTTGGCGGGAAACTTACACGAAGAAATCTAAACTGTCTGCAATAATAATCTGAAAATAATTCGAAATGGGAAAAAATAAAAATACACGAAAGCGACCACTTAACACCTCTTCTAGTTCATCAAACATGGGAGATCTTTCGATGGACAAGAGCGTCGCCGAGGAAAAGTCGGGCGTGAAAGACAGATCAGACACACTACATGAAAATCCAAAAATACAGACAACAGCATGTGGGGTTGTTTCTCGGCGAACTGCCTCTGATTCAGATGTGGATGCTTCAAATTCATCCTATAACTCGTCTTCGGGCAATCTCTGCGCTTCTGTTGCCACAGATGGAAAGAACTTTGAATCGTACTTTGAATCATTAGCACGAAGAAGATCCCTGTCACTGGACAGTTGGCCTGAGCAGATGACGAATGGACTAACCAATCCGATACTTACGAAAACAATAACTTTGAATGAAAAGGACTTTCTGAAGGTGGTATCTCCTCGGATACTCGAGAATCAGCGACGTGGGAGTGATTGCAAAGAAGGTAATCTTCGTCAACATCTTACACACCCAAAGAAAAAGATTAAAACAAATATATATAACAGTCCAACATTTGATAAGCCTGTAACACAATCTCAGGCTAAGCATGTAACACAATCTCATGTAAGTGAAACTGTTGATGTCACTGATGTTAATGCTCAACAAAATGTTACTAAGGTTAACTCAACTAAACCTGTAACACAATCTCATGTAAGTGAAACTGTTGATGTCACTGATGTTAACGCTCAACAAAATGTTACTAAGGTTAACTCAACTAAACCTGTAACACAATCTCATGTAAGTGAAACTGTTGATGTCACTGATGTTAATAATGTAAACATGGCTAAGCCTGTAACACAATCTCAGGCTAAGCATGTAACACAATCTCATGTAAGTAAAACTGTTGATGTCACTGATGTTAACGCTCAACAAAATGTTACTAAGGTTAACTCAACTAAACCTGTAACACAATCTCATGTAAGTGAAACTGTTGATGTCACTGATGTTAACACTCAACAGAATGTTACTAAGGTTAACTCAGCTAAGCATGTAATACAATCTCATGTAAATAAAACTGTTGATGTCACTGATGTAAATAATGTAAACTTGGCTAGGCCTGTAACACAATCTCAGGCTAAGCATGTAACACAATCTCATGTAAGTAAAACTGTTGATGTCACTGATGTTAACGCTCAACAAAATGTTACTAAGGTTAACCCAACTAAACATGTAACACAATCTCATGTAAGTAAAACTGTTGATGTCACTGATGTTAACGCTCAACAAAATATTACTAAGGTTAACTCAACTAAACCTGTAACACAATCTCATGTCAGTAAAACTGTTGATGTCACTGCTGTTAACGCTAAACCTGTAACACAATCTCATGTAAGTGAAACTGTTGATGTTAATGCTCAACAGAATGTTACTAAGGTTAACTCAACTAAACCTGTATTAGTTGGAAATTCAGACGTATCACAGTCAAATGAGGCAAATACAAGAAAAATGTATCATTGTGAAGTAAAGCAATCATTTGCACAAGCTAGCATAGTTCATGATGTAACAAATCGGAAAAATGTTACTGTAAAACATAATCAATCTCGCCCTACGATGACAGATCAACAACGAGAAATAAACTCCAGAACAGTTTTTGTAGCTGGTGAGCGAGATCAATTGATTAAGCTTTACAAACATAAACCTCGTCTTCTAAATAAGGAGATAATTGAACAGGCTGGTGGTCAAATTGATAAAGTTTATCTTACCAAAAATGGTACCCTTAGAATAATAGCATGCACTAATGCACAAAAAGATAAACTAATGAAATTGAACCATCTTGATAATAAACCAGTCAAAGTAAGCCTACCATATAATTTAACTAGAGTGAAACCTAATTCAAGCAAATCAGTGCCACCAAATCAGCAGAAAGTTAATTACTTGGTTAAAGGAGTTATTTATGGATTGCTGGAAGACCAACACAATTTAAATGAAATAGCTAAAGATATCGGTGCTTCTCAAATGTATGCGTTAGGGAACTATGAAACGAGCAATGCTACAGTGGTAGCTTTTAATAAAGACACCATTCTTCCATCAACGATTGAATTTGACAATCGAAAATTCAAAGTTCATTTGTTTATTCCCAAACCAAAACGCTGTGATAAATGTCAGAAATTTGGACATTTGACATTCCAATGTTCAAAAGAGACCATTTGTAGCTATTGCAGTGGTCGTCATGAATTTAAAGAATGTAACTCAATTACTCAGAAATGTGCTAATTGTGGACAGGCTCATAGCGCTGCGTTTAGAGGATGTCCTCAATATATCGAACTGCAAAAAGCATTAAAGATAAGAGCAGAAGAAAATATAACACTAAATGAAGCCATTCAAAAGGTTAAAATAAATCAGCAATTTGACAAAATGCATAAAGATCTTATTGTAAATTTAAATCAAGGAACTAACTGCCCTACAGTTAATAATGTAAACATTCAAACTTATGCTGATAAACTGAAATCCAGTAATGTTAATCAGTTATGGCCCTCCCTTGCATCATCATCAACAGTGCAAATCAGACATAATGATCATTTAGAATCAGAAATCGCAATGGAAGACTCCCATACATCGTCATCAACTGTAACACTCAAACATAACGATCATTTAGAACCAGAAATCCCAATGGAAGACTCCACTTCACAAAATGTAATTGAAGCTTTCCTGAATTTTAATGATAAGAAATACTATGCAAGTAACAAGAATAATGTGGACAATAATGATCCAATTATTTCTAGAAATAAGAGATTTGTACTTGGCATTTTAGCAACAATAGATAATTGTAAAACAAAAGAACAGGCTAAAATGATCATTTGCCAAGCTGCTTCACAACTTATGTTTGAAAATGAGGTCCAATTCAATTGTAATTGTTAGGTATGCTTCACTCAAATAATAAATATAAATAATCATGACCTTTTTCTAAATGGCACTTACAGTCCTTCAGTGGAATGCCAATGGTTTAAGGGGTCATAAGGACCAACTAAAGAATTTCTTAGTTAATGTGCCCAGTCCGCCGGATGTGGTGTGCATAGAGGAAACCCTTTTAAAACCTAAAAGAAATCCACCAAAAATAGATGGTTATAATGTGGTCCGTAAAGACTGTACAACTAATACAAAGGGTGGCCTTGTCATTTATATAAAAGTAGGAATAAATTTCACTTTACTAGATATAGAAGATAATCCGAATATTGAAATTCAAGGAATTGAAATTAAAACCAGTAATGGTCACTTAAAAATTTTTAATACATATATATCACCTTCACATCAATTGGTTAAAGAGGAAATTGAACATCTTTTCATAAATAAAAGAACAATTATAGTAGGTGATTTGAATGCGCATAATAAACTTTGGGGATGCTCATATACGAAAATAAGAGGAAGATTATTAGAAGAAATATTAGCTGAAAAGAATATGGTTGTCCTTAATACAGGGCAGGCCACTTATATTACTTCTAACATGCTAAATAATAACTCAGTTATAGATCTAAGTATATGCTCACAAGATGTAGCATTAAATACTAGACATACTGTTACTAAGTATAATATGGGATCTGACCATTTTGCATCCATTACTTTTGTTAACGAGGAAAGCATAATAGAAAATAACTTAAGTATGCAATTATGGAAATTAAATAAAGCTAATTGGAAAAATTATAAAGATTCTAGCAATTTAACATTAACTAATGAAGTCCTAATGAAAACAAATATAGATGATAAATATAATGATATATTAGAATGCATAAATACCTTAGCTAATCAATCAATACCTCTTAAAAAACAAAATCTAAGAAAGAATGAAAAGCGTAAGAAATTTAAACCTCTACCATATTGGAATGATAAATGTAATGAAGCTGTGTATAAAAGAAATCAATGTAGAAACAAAATGAAAAAAACCAAAGAACTTAATGATTATATGGAATACAAAAAGCAAGAAGCTATAGTTAGAAGAACCCTTAAGGTAGAAGCAAAATCTAGTTGGCAGGATTATTGCTCTACGCTTACTAATCAAACGAAGTTAGGATCAGTATGGAGCATGGCTAGAAAAATGAATGGAGTAGCAGCTTACGCATCAATTCCTACTCTTAATGATAATGGATTATTAGCTGAGTCAAACATAGATAAAGCAAATATACTAGCTCATACTTACGAAAAAACTAGTAACTCTCAAAATTATAATAAAAACTTCTTAAATTATATTACAAGTAATAACATAGATAATAGCCATATTAATAATGAAAATAATCGTAATGAAGAAGTAGAATTAATGAACAAAATTTTTAATCTGAATGAACTAAAACAAGCAATCAAATCGGCAAAAAATAATAAATCACCGGGGGATGATAGGATACCATACGAATTACTGAAACACTTACATAAAAATGCACTAAAAACTCTATTGAGTTTTTATAATGAAGTATGGATTGAGGGAAATATACCAAGTGATTGGAATCATGCCATTATATTGCCTTTACTTAAACCAAATAAGGATGCAACAAAACCAGAATCCTATCGACCAATTTCATTAACAGCGACTTTATGCAAAGTAATGGAGAAAATGGTTGCGAACCGTCTCCAGTGGTATTTAGAAAAAAATGCTATATTTACAAAAAATCAATCTGGATTTCGTAAGTATAAAAGCACAATCGATCAAATTCTTAAACTGCAGGATACAATACTTAAAAAGCTAAAAAATAAGGAACAAGTGTTGGCAGTTTTCATTGATTTTGAACGTGCTTATGACATGTTACATGTACCTACACTTTTACAAAAACTAAAAAAATTAGGAATAGTGGGAAACGTAGCAAATTGGGTCAAAAGTTTTTTATTTAACAGAACATTTCAAGTAAAGGTTGGAACTGAATTATCCGATAAACTAGTACAACAAAATGGGACTCCGCAAGGTTCAGTAATTTCTCCCCTATTGTTCCTAATAATGATTAATGATATTCCATCAGGCCCAGAAGGTGTTAATATGTCACTCTTTGCAGATGATAGTGCAGTTTACATAGGACATAGAAAAACTAAAACTTTAATTAAAAAAATCCAACAATCAATTGATGAAATAAATAACTGGTGTAATAAAAATGGGTTTAAAATATCAATAGCTAAAACTGTAGGAGTTCTATTTACTAATAAAAATCAATTACCAATAATAAACATTAAAATTGATCAAGAATTGATAAAAATGGAAAATAAAGCTAAATTTCTAGGAATGATATTTGATAAGAAATTAAGTTGGAAGCCCCACATAGAATATATAATAGAAAAATGCAAAAAAAGATTGAATCTCATGAGAGCGGTTTCAGGTTATTACTGGGGAGCTTCTAAAAAATCTTTATTAGCAATATATAAAGCATTAATACGTTCAATATTAGATTATGGAGATGTGGCCTATTCTTCGGCTAGTCAATCGCTGTTAAATAAATTATGTACAATTCAAACTGAAGCCCTAAGATTATGTTGTGGAGCCCCAAAGAACACAGCAGCTTTAACACTACAAAACGAATGTGGGGAATTCCCCCTCCATATGAGAAGACTGTATAATTCCAATAAAATGGGAATTAAAATATTAGGAAATAAAGATCATCCATGTCAAATGAATTTCCAACCACATTGGACAGATGTCAGTAAAACACCACAAAACAAGAATCATTCTATACACTACAGAACAAATGAATTCATATCATCTCTTGATACATCTTTTATTGGACCCTGTTTTCCCCAAATTCCCCCTTGGACTAATAACAAAATAGATATAGATATCAGTCTCAAAAAGCAGATTAGCAAAAAAAGAGATAACCCTGAACTTCTGAAATTAGTTGCACTTCAAATGATATCAGGATATAAACTAGAAACACTTATTTACACGGATGGGTCAAAGGCAGACGAAGTTGTTACTGCAGCTTTTACAATTCCAAGTATAGATTTAGATAGAAAGTTTAGATTATGTAATGGATCCAGCATCTATGCAGCAGAGTTAACTGCAATAAAAGAAGCAGTAACATGGATACTAAACACTGAGAATAATAAGAACTGCCAATATGTAATATTATCCGACTCACTAAGTGTACTTACTTCTATTAAGAAAAATAAATCTGATTCACGACCCAATTTATTTAACGAACTGATGATGCAATTGAATAGATTGGAACCTAATCAAATAAAAATGGCATGGATTCCAAGCCATGTAGACATAAGTGGTAATGAAAGAGCAGATAAATTAGCAAAGGAAGCACTCAATTTAGATAATATTAATTCCACAAAATACTTAGAATCACAAGAGATGAATACTTTTATTAAAGACTATATAATAAATAAATGGCAAATAGAGTATAACGTTGAAAAGCAAGGGAACTTCTATAAAACCATATGCCCACTTGTTTCTACTAATATAAAATTTTCTGATCCATATAGGCATAAAGAAGTACAAATTAGTAGATTGAGACTAGGTGTTGCCATTACTAATAAAAAACTATTTCAAATGAAAAAGCACCCTAATGGGTTATGTGATACATGTGAGGTTACGGAAAGTATAGAACATATTCTATTGGAGTGTAAAAAGGAAAATATTTCAAATATTCTAAAAGATAAATGTAATAGTTATAAATCAGAATTTAATTTAAAATCTCTGCTTGATGTGGGATGTTTGCAGAGTGCAGTATATAATCTTGTTAAAATCATTAATAAAGGAAAAATACTATAATTATTGTCATAAATATTAGTATCAGATCAAATCTATTACAAACATATAGTTGAACACATTCCTTATGATTAAAATACCAATAAACACAAAATATGTGTGATTAATGGTCATTTCATTATTTCATTGCATTTTCTAATGATATTACATTGTTTCATAGGAAAATGTTTAATGAAATGTTTAATTAAGTATTCTGTCATGTAAATAATTGTTAACATGCATTCTTGTAAATAGATGTATGTTAAAATAAAATGTGTATATAATACATATTATATATATTACACATCTGTGCTGAATTTCTGTTTGCAAATAGCATTACATGTTATTTTAGAAAACTTAAAGAAGTACTGTTAATAACTTTGTAAACATATTTGAAAAGAGCTAAAATAGCCAAAAAAAGAGCTGATATAGCCAAAAAAGAGCTGATATAGCCAAAAAAGAGCTGAAATAGCCACCAAAAAAAGAAACAAAAGGAGAAAAAGGAAAAAAAAAAGGAAAAAAAAGATGTTAAAAAAGAATTACAATAAAAAGAGCCAATGGGCCAAACATAACGGAGATACAATACTTTAATATGTATCAAATCAAATAATATGTATCTATCAAATATTGTTAATATTGTTAATAAGATTGAGGAGAAAACAGTTATTAACATTATACGGAAATGATCTTAATCCGTCAGAAACTTTAAATACGTCTACATCTTATCAGAAACGGAATCAAAGCCAAGAAAAGAAAAAGAAAACTGTTGATAGAAATTATATGAAAATGAACTTAAATCGTCAGAAACTTTAAATACGTCAGCATCTTATCAGAAACGGAATCAAAGACGAGAAAGGAGAAAGAACATTTGTGAGAACATTACAAGAAAATGAACGGAAATACATCAACAACTTTAAAGACGTCAACAGCCTTTGTAGCTATAGGATGTCGTTAAATATTGGATTAATAATAAGGTTCTGCGTTGGGCAACTACTCCACTGCTTGCACTCTGGCAGTGCCAGTCCGAAGCCTGGATGAAGGAGGAGGACGCCGCTAATGATCTTTGTTATCACAGTTTCGTTAAACTGAAACTGGGCGCAGAGACACACATAGGCATAGACACACTAAAACAGACGCACACACCGAAACACGCATAAACATACTCACAGATACGCACGCAGACATGCATACAAACACACAAATCGACACACAGCCACAGACGCACACACACACACACACACACACACACACACACACACACAGACACACACACACACACACAACACACAGCACACACACATACTACACACACACACACACTAAGTATAACTCTTTGATGTCAAAATATTTTCCTCCAATTACGTCATCAATGACTGACTGACATAAGACAAACAGTGCCAGTCCCAAGCCTGGAAAAAATAAAGCTAATTGGAAAAATTATAAAGATTCTAGCAATTTAACATTAACTAATGAAGTCCTAATGAAAACAAATATAGATGATAAATATAATGATATATTAGAATGCATAAATACCTTAGCTAATCAATCAATACCTCTTAAAAAACAAAATCTAAGAAAGAATGAAAAGCGTAAGAAATTTAAACCTCTACCATATTGGAATGATAAATGTAATGAAGCTGTGTATAAAAGAAATCAATGTAGAAACAAAATGAAAAAAACCAAAGAACTTAATGATTATATGGAATACAAAAAGCAAGAAGCTATAGTTAGAAGAACCCTTAAGGTAGAAGCAAAATCTAGTTGGCAGGATTATTGCTCTACGCTTACTAATCAAACGAAGTTAGGATCAGTATGGAGCATGGCTAGAAAAATGAATGGAGTAGCAGCTTACGCATCAATTCCTACTCTTAATGATAATGGATTATTAGCTGAGTCAAACATAGATAAAGCAAATATACTAGCTCATACTTACGAAAAAACTAGTAACTCTCAAAATTATAATAAAAACTTCTTAAATTATATTACAAGTAATAACATAGATAATAGCCATATTAATAATGAAAATAATCGTAATGAAGAAGTAGAATTAATGAACAAAATTTTTAATCTGAATGAACTAAAACAAGCAATCAAATCGGCAAAAAATAATAAATCACCGGGGGATGATAGGATACCATACGAATTACTGAAACACTTACATAAAAATGCACTAAAAACTCTATTGAGTTTTTATAATGAAGTATGGATTGAGGGAAATATACCAAGTGATTGGAATCATGCCATTATATTGCCTTTACTTAAACCAAATAAGGATGCAACAAAACCAGAATCCTATCGACCAATTTCATTAACAGCGACTTTATGCAAAGTAATGGAGAAAATGGTTGCGAACCGTCTCCAGTGGTATTTAGAAAAAAATGCTATATTTACAAAAAATCAATCTGGATTTCGTAAGTATAAAAGCACAATCGATCAAATTCTTAAACTGCAGGATACAATACTTAAAAAGCTAAAAAATAAGGAACAAGTGTTGGCAGTTTTCATTGATTTTGAACGTGCTTATGACATGTTACATGTACCTACACTTTTACAAAAACTAAAAAAATTAGGAATAGTGGGAAACGTAGCAAATTGGGTCAAAAGTTTTTTATTTAACAGAACATTTCAAGTAAAGGTTGGAACTGAATTATCCGATAAACTAGTACAACAAAATGGGACTCCGCAAGGTTCAGTAATTTCTCCCCTATTGTTCCTAATAATGATTAATGATATTCCATCAGGCCCAGAAGGTGTTAATATGTCACTCTTTGCAGATGATAGTGCAGTTTACATAGGACATAGAAAAACTAAAACTTTAATTAAAAAAATCCAACAATCAATTGATGAAATAAATAACTGGTGTAATAAAAATGGGTTTAAAATATCAATAGCTAAAACTGTAGGAGTTCTATTTACTAATAAAAATCAATTACCAATAATAAACATTAAAATTGATCAAGAATTGATAAAAATGGAAAATAAAGCTAAATTTCTAGGAATGATATTTGATAAGAAATTAAGTTGGAAGCCCCACATAGAATATATAATAGAAAAATGCAAAAAAAGATTGAATCTCATGAGAGCGGTTTCAGGTTATTACTGGGGAGCTTCTAAAAAATCTTTATTAGCAATATATAAAGCATTAATACGTTCAATATTAGATTATGGAGATGTGGCCTATTCTTCGGCTAGTCAATCGCTGTTAAATAAATTATGTACAATTCAAACTGAAGCCCTAAGATTATGTTGTGGAGCCCCAAAGAACACAGCAGCTTTAACACTACAAAACGAATGTGGGGAATTCCCCCTCCATATGAGAAGACTGTATAATTCCAATAAAATGGGAATTAAAATATTAGGAAATAAAGATCATCCATGTCAAATGAATTTCCAACCACATTGGACAGATGTCAGTAAAACACCACAAAACAAGAATCATTCTATACACTACAGAACAAATGAATTCATATCATCTCTTGATACATCTTTTATTGGACCCTGTTTTCCCCAAATTCCCCCTTGGACTAATAACAAAATAGATATAGATATCAGTCTCAAAAAGCAGATTAGCAAAAAAAGAGATAACCCTGAACTTCTGAAATTAGTTGCACTTCAAATGATATCAGGATATAAACTAGAAACACTTATTTACACGGATGGGTCAAAGGCAGACGAAGTTGTTACTGCAGCTTTTACAATTCCAAGTATAGATTTAGATAGAAAGTTTAGATTATGTAATGGATCCAGCATCTATGCAGCAGAGTTAACTGCAATAAAAGAAGCAGTAACATGGATACTAAACACTGAGAATAATAAGAACTGCCAATATGTAATATTATCCGACTCACTAAGTGTACTTACTTCTATTAAGAAAAATAAATCTGATTCACGACCCAATTTATTTAACGAACTGATGATGCAATTGAATAGATTGGAACCTAATCAAATAAAAATGGCATGGATTCCAAGCCATGTAGACATAAGTGGTAATGAAAGAGCAGATAAATTAGCAAAGGAAGCACTCAATTTAGATAATATTAATTCCACAAAATACTTAGAATCACAAGAGATGAATACTTTTATTAAAGACTATATAATAAATAAATGGCAAATAGAGTATAACGTTGAAAAGCAAGGGAACTTCTATAAAACCATATGCCCACTTGTTTCTACTAATATAAAATTTTCTGATCCATATAGGCATAAAGAAGTACAAATTAGTAGATTGAGACTTGGTGTTGCCATTACTAATAAAAAACTATTTCAAATGAAAAAGCACCCTAATGGGTTATGTGATACATGTGAGGTTACGGAAAGTATAGAACATATTCTATTGGAGTGTAAAAAGGAAAATATTTCAAATATTCTAAAAGATAAATGTAATAGTTATAAATCAGAATTTAATTTAAAATCTCTGCTTGATGTGGGATGTTTGCAGAGTGCAGTATATAATCTTGTTAAAATCATTAATAAAGGAAAAATACTATAATTATTGTCATAAATATTAGTATCAGATCAAATCTATTACAAACATATAGTTGAACACATTCCTTATGATTAAAATACCAATAAACACAAAATATGTGTGATTAATGGTCATTTCATTATTTCATTGCATTTTCTAATGATATTACATTGTTTCATAGGAAAATGTTTAATGAAATGTTTAATTAAGTATTCTGTCATGTAAATAATTGTTAACATGCATTCTTGTAAATAGATGTATGTTAAAATAAAATGTGTATATAATACATGTATATATATTACACATCTGTGCTGAATTTCTGTTTGCAAATAGCATTACATGTTATTTTAGAAAACTTAAAGAAGTACTGTTAATAACTTTGTAAACATATTTGAAAAGAGCTAAAATAGCCAAAAAAAGAGCTGATATAGCCAAAAAAAGAGCTGATATAGCCAAAAAAGAGCTGAAATAGCCACCAAAAAAAGAAACAAAAGGAGAAAAAGGAAAAAAAAAAAAAAAAAAGATGTTAAAAAAGAATTACAATAAAAAGAGCCAATGGGCCAAACATAACGGAGATACAATACTTTAATATGTATCAAATCAAATAATATGTATCTATCAAATATTGTTAATATTGTTAATAAGATTGAGGAGAAAACAGTTATTAACATTATACGGAAATGAACTTAATCCGTCAGAAACTTTAAATACGTCTACATCTTATCAGAAACGGAATCAAAGCCAAGAAAAGAAAAAGAAAACTGTTGATAGAAATTATATGAAAATGAACTTAAATCGTCAGAAACTTTAAATACGTCAGCATCTTATCAGAAACGGAATCAAAGACGAGAAAGGAGAAAGAACATTTGTGAGAACATTACAAGAAAATGAACGGAAATACATCAACAACTTTAAAGACGTCAACAGCCTTTGTAGCTATAGGATGTCGTTAAATATTGATTATGTATAGCCCCACTACCATAATGCTCAAGTCAAAGGTCGATGGTCATAACGAAGAATATTAGCGTCGCCCTCCTCCTTTCTACGGGCTTGTGACTGGCACTGTTGGCTGCCTTTAAAGGCGTTAAAAACTCTCGGTTCGTACTTTTAAAACTAAAGTCGTGAAACAGGACAACTAGCGGTTACTCTGGTGCCAATAGCCGTATACTCGAGAGTGCGTCTTAACTGTCTAGCAAAATGACAGCGTTTAACGACATCTGACAGTTGTCAGGGCAATTGAAATTCAACCATAGCTTATCTTACAGAGTAGTAATAGTTACAGTTTAACGAAACTATGTGATCTCTGTGTGTTCAAAGATCGTTAGCGTCGCCCTCCTCCTTTATCCAGGCTTGGGACTGGCACTGCCAGATTACGATCAGTTTCGGAGTTTTATTTTACATAACTATATCTAAACTGAATAAATTTTTAAAAGGTGTCGAAACACAAGTAACAAGTCCTCTGTGTATTTGGATAAAGTAGGAGGGTGCTGCCAATAAAATGTGCTATCACACCGAGCCGTTAAGCAGTAACTATTAACTAACCTTAAGTTCTAGACTCCGCGGCTGACGTATGCTGGGGTGGCGCCAGTCCGAAGAGTGGGAAAAGGAGTGGGCGACACAGTGTTACAAAACAGTAATGAACCTAGTATAGCAACTCAGCCAATGACGCATAGTGGGGTGGTGCCAGTCTTAATTATCGAAAAGGAGGCGGGTGACGCTAATCATCTTAATTATGACATGACGTCATTATACAGTAAACTACCCACTGCACCTATTAAAGAGTTTTAACTTACTCAGTTCTTTGGATAGCTAAGGTAAGGTCGACGTCAACGGCCGTGAAACGCATTTTCATACTCCACAAAGGCGCTGGTATTACATATTACATTAGCAGCTCTCATTAATCGACTACCGTGTCTTCTTCGCTTTGGTTTTCTACCGTACACACCTTTCACTTTGATGCGACATATAAAGTCATTTTCTGGTGGTGCCAATCCTCAGTCTGCACAATGCAGTAGGGCGACGCTGATCATCCTTGTTATGATGCTGCTTCGTCAAACAGTAACTTAGCCTACCGTACACGGTCAGTGGTAAGATAAAACTGCGATGGAGTTGAAAGGTGGCGCTACATAAATCAAATAGATTCATTATAATAGTTGGAAAGATAGACAGAGAGACAGACGCATATATCTGGATCAATACATGGACACACAGTCACAAACAGACAATTAGGCATTCGCTTTCACTTTGCAGTTATATCTATGAATTACGATAAATCACTAGCTATCTTCAAAGCCTTGTCTGCCGTTGGATGTCGTTAAACACTTGATAATAATAAATAAAACACAGATTATTTTGAACACCGTTAAAACGCCTCTAAGTAGTTATATATAAATTTTAATCACAGAAATTGACTTGTAGCTTACTACTTTTGCGTCTGGAGTCCTTAAGGTATTGACGTTAATAGCCCCAGCAGCCGTAAGATCTCGCTAAACACTTCATAATAATAATTTTTATATAAAAAGACAGCTACTTTTGGACACCGTTAAAACGCTATATGCAGTTATATATAAACCTCAATTTACAATAGCCGCCATGTTTCTGTGCGAAATGGTCCTGGAATAAGATAATTAGGATGATAATTATATCGAAGATAAATAACATGTGAACAAACAATTATTTATAGACTGCATAAATAGTCTGATCCAGAAATAGAAAAAGTAATCCTTTAACCCTCTGGCTACCAAGGATTTTTTGTGACACGGACTGCCAAGGGGGTGGTTACCTATGTAGAAATATATTATCGGTTTACGTTGTGATGCTGCATTCCGCCATTTTCACACATATAACGCGTATTGATAATTTATTATTATTATTTATTTTTATCACTTCCAGTGTTCAAAATACAAATAAGTAAGCAAGCAAATGAAGCCCTGCATTCCCTCTAAAGAATGGTATATATGTTTCCTTGTAGGAAGAAAATTGAATACGCTAGGGTCGAAAAACTAAGGGGGAGGTGGTATCCAACCACCCTCTGGTACCTCGGCTATATATCGGGTATAACTAGGGTTCCCAGACGTCCGGCAAAAGGAGGACATGTCCTCCTTTTTGGCCTCATGTCCTCTGTCCGGCAGGCAAAGCTGAAAACCAGGAAAATGCCCACCTTTTTGTATGTTTCCTGTATTGGGCTATTGGCCATTATTTTATGGCAGTTTGTAATGACCTTATACACTTATGTTGTCCCTAAGTTTCTCTACCAAGGCCAGGCAGGGTAACTTAGGGAAAACATGTTAACTCTATGAAGGGAATCAGTCTTATAAAAGTACAATATGAAGAATGTTTCTTGTGAGAAGTTCTATGCGCATGTTATTGGTAACGAGGATTTGCTGCGTAGGGTTGGCTCCTGAGAGAAATAAATAAATATATATAAATATATATATATATATATATATATATATATATATTATATATATATAATAATCTTCGTTTATTATTTCAAACTACGCCACAGTATGATTACAATTCATAGTATGAACGGATGATCACAAGTTATTACAGGAGTCGAATTTAACGGTTTGGCAGCCATGCAAGGCGTCCATCATGTCCCATTGTTCATTTTACCAACGCCGTCTGGCAAATGAACGGCTTTGGGAGGGTAGCGAGAAGCGATCCTGCTTCCATGCTGATCTTTGTGCCAGAGTGTTGCCATTTACCCTAAGCCCCCTCCCGATACTAAATACTGTGCGTAATCAAGAAGGTGCAATTGCTTGCTTCAATAGGCCTAAGTACTTTGCAACATTATGATTAAAAAACCTCAATTGATTTCATAGAGCTTTCCAATATGACTTCGTTTCTTGGTTACTTAGGAGACCCTCTGACTCTGGAGTCCGGAGTCAAACATTCCATGTGTTCTTCTTTGGACTCCTTTCCGGCTGTCTCTGTCCTCCTTTGGCTATCAATGTATCTGGCAACCCTAGGTATAACTTTTGAATGGCGTGAGATACCATCATGATGTTTACACCAAAATGTGCACAAATGAATCTGCTACAGCTACTTAAAATGAAAAAATTATATTCCATATGACAACAAATTATGCATAAAAACGTGGGGTACCCCCCTTTGGTAACCACCCCTTTGGTAGCCCGAGGTTAAACTTTCATGCAAGCCAAAATGCAGTTCGCAATTCACACGTTAACGCCACCGCCCAGCAGTCCCTCAGTGACGGTCAATGACGCACGTCTGGCAATTTATAGAGCAGCAGGGTTGACGTAGGACAGATATTCGTCTCCTGCCTGTCGATAAATCGAAACTCCACCCTTGGCTATCGGTGGGGGTCAATCCAAAGACAGACGTCGATCCTACTCCACCAAGACGAGAACTCCCGACAACAGATGACGTAAGTGGTTCATAGATCGCACACTCGACGAGGAAGGAAACATACATCAGAAAATAATAATCATTTAAGCAAAAGCGTAACTTTGTCCCACGAAAGGATGGCGAACATTACCATATTTCCTCGTGACCAAATTCCCTCTTCTTCCCTTCTCACTCCCTTCTCGCTCCTTGCATTTCATACAAACTAGAAATTATACCGTCAACTACAACTCGATGGATGGCCACATCAGTTTAACAATAAATAATTAAAGTACCGTTAAGGCTTCTATAATCTCTGTAGTAGCTTTCAGTGTTTAACGACATCTTGCGGCTGCCAGGGCAGTTGATGTCGACCCTCTTCTTGATCTATACTTGAGGCTGGAACCGCCCTAAACGGCAGTGATTGAATTAACTACCAAAAAATGGACAACAACATGAAACGGAGACCTTAACTACGCTTAATTATAACATTTGTCGAAACGTTTTAATGGTGTCGTATTAAGAAGAAGCTTTATTCAGTGTTTAACGACATCTTACGACATTGCCAGGTTTGACCTTACCCGAACTTTACCTGTGCGTGGGATAACTTTTCCTGTTTTTCCGAGCATTATTTGCTCATAGATGAACCCTTTGTTTTTAAATTAAGACCACTAAGCTACCGAGAGCAACAGTATCGATAGACCCTCTAAAGACGATTAATTAAGTATCTTGGCGACACACAAGGCGTCAGAGATAGCGAGTCTTAACTACGGTCAAACGAAAGAGATTTTTGTAGCGCAAACGTTCAGGTTACCGGAGTCGAGATCCCATGTTATGAAAGCCACCCAAACGAAGCAGTCGCAGTATTAGACTTGAATAATCAGCTGATTGATTAATATGATGAACAATTATAGTTAACAAGTCAACGTCATTGGCAGTTGATCATTATATATAGCAATACTCAAAGTTTTTAAAAGGTGTGTAATGAGAGAATTTGTATCATATGAAAGCGACGCTATAGAAGTCATCATTATATTAAATATGTTATTATCATGACCTCATGCAAAGATGGAATATTATATTAATTGTTCTTATGCACTTAAGAATCGCCACTGTTTAGTGACCAAGAATCATTCGATGGCGCTGAGCAATTGTGAACGAAGGACTTGCAAAAGGTCCCTACACAGAAACCGTTTCAGAGGAGGAGGAGATTCGAACCCGTACTCTCTGTGTTGCCGTCGCCTCTTATTATAACAGCTTCCATTGTTAACGACATCTGATGGCTGCCAGGGCAGTTGACGTCGACAGCATACTTTCTCCAGGCATCGGAGTGGCACTACCACACTACGTACAGTTGAAGAGTAATTATTTTTTAATTAACTTAATTCAATAAATTCAACGACATTTTATTCCACCACAGGAAATGTATGTTCATTTTCCATAGGATTCTGTAGGTTCTC
This sequence comes from Aporrectodea caliginosa, assembly GCA_020284085.1. Taxonomy (NCBI): domain Eukaryota; kingdom Metazoa; phylum Annelida; class Clitellata; order Crassiclitellata; family Lumbricidae; genus Aporrectodea; species Aporrectodea caliginosa. The sequence continues at coordinate 77,147 of JACEVL010001184.1, forward strand.
ATCCAACCACTGTTTATTATTCCAAAACGTTTAACGACATCCTATGTCTACCATGGCAGATGACGTATAGTTAAAAACAATTAATTGTATATCAGTTCATTTTCTTGATTGCAGATTTTTTTCAATGGCGTCGTTGGTTTGCGTGGAAATATAGCTGGGTAGTTGCTGTTTAACGACATTGTCTCATAGCAAAGATGATTAGCGTCACCCTCCTTCTTTCAATCGATGAAATATTGTTGCTCATTATATATAAAGGTAGGAAATGTGTATCAAAGGTGTGTAATGAGAGCATTACGCATTATATTAATGTGTTATTATCATGACCCCATGCAAGTCCGAATATTATTATAATTGTTATTATTCATTTATTAAGCACCACTATATAGTGACCAAGAATCATTCGATGGCGCTGAGCAATTGTGAGCGAAGGACTTCCACAAGATCCCTAAACAGAAACCGTTTCAGAGGAGGTGATTCGAACCCTTACTCTCTGTGTTGCCGACGAATATTATAATAACAGTTTCCATTGTTTAACGACATCTTATGGCTGCCAGGGCAGTTGACGTCGACCTCCTTCTTTCTCCAGGTTTAATTCAATGACTTTTTGCACCAAAGGCAATTTTTTTCAATCAAAACTCTTTTATTGAAGCGGTATCAAATCAAATCACATATCATTTCAACATAATATATCAGGATTGGCCGCAAGAGGAGTCCCAAAAGGGATCAAGGTCCCGCTAGCTAGGGATGTATAACGATGTTTCCACTTTCCACAGGATTCTGAAGGTTTTCATCCAGCGACTGTTTATTATTCCAAAACGTTTACGACATCCTATGTCTATCATGGCAGTTGACGTAGTTATAAACAATTAATTCTATATCAGTTAATTTTCTGGATTGCAGATATTTGTTCAATGGCGTCATTGGTTTGCGTGTGTATGAAGTTGGTTTACAAGCCTATAGTTGGATAGTTGCCGTTTAACGACATTGTGTCATTGCAAAAATGATTAGCGTCGCCATCCTTCTTTCTATAATAGGGACTGGCAGAGTTTGCATGCGTATATTTTAGATGCTTTTTGTTCAAGTTGTAACGTTGAGAAGATACAATGTTCACAAAACGTCTCTGCAGCAGAACTGTGAACCCAAATGAGGATTATTATAGGTAATGTTAGCACCTTTCTAAAGGTGTCTAAAGCGTCTAAATATTATTGAGTTTACTTGCCTTAAATGCATCCAGATTAAAGTTGCGTTTATCCTTCAACATAAAGCATCCAATTTTATACTTCAATAAATTCCGTCATGGCCTTAAATTCTCACAGTGCCAGTTAGAAGCCTGGGCAAAGAGGAGGGTGACGCTATTCATCTTTGTTTTGACGCAGCATCGTTATACAGTAAATACTAATATTATTACTAAACTTAAATATCTTTGAGTTGGTACAGTAGATTGCGACCGTTTAATATATCGACATTAAAGCTAATTTGGAAACATTTAAGTCGTACAAGGAACAATGAACCTATTCTTCAGAACGATATAATTCGAGTCACCCACAGATGTCGTTTTTATTTCGTTGTGGCATTTTACATCTGATGTGAACACACTCTCCACGTTGCAAAAACTTTTGATTTTTACCTACCTCCTCGCCATTAATTATTATAAGTGCAGTTGTTTCTTCATAACCTTTCTCTTATCGATACTTTTTTAATCCAACATTCTATCGGTCGATGTCACTCCAAAGACAAACGTCGATCCTTCTCCGCTTAGACGAAAACTCCCGACAACAGATGGCGTACGTGGTCCATAGATCAGTTCACTTAACAGGTCAGACAACATTAAATTAGTAAATGCATTTGTTCATTTACTTGGAAAATCTCTTTTTAAAACGCTGATATACCGCCTCTGTTATAAATGACTAGTATTAAGCGATGTAATAAAAAAATGAGTAGCGTATCCCCCTTTCTCCAAGCTGGTCTGGCACTACCAGAGTACAAACAGTGTTGAAGTTATTATTTTAATTAATTTAATTTAATTAATTCAATGACATTTTATGGCACCAAAGCCGTTTATATCGCTAGAGAATTTCTTCACACTTACTTCAAGCACCTAAAGACTATTGGATATCATTCAAGCGACTGAGCCTATAATAGTCGATGTCATAATCTCTTTTAAGGTGTCTAAATTGAGCTTGTATAATTTTATTTACATCCAGATCAGAATTGTGTTTATCTTTCAGCATGAGTTGTAACCAATCCACTTCCGTATCCCTACGGTTATGTTTTGAAGAATGGTAGCTAGCATTTGTAAACTAGTTGTCATATCGCTACTGTATTTCAAAGCGCAGGGCACCAGCTTATTCACGAGCGCTGCTTCGTATCACAGAGGTTATGAGATCGATGTCCAAAGGAGGTACGAGTGTGACTGCCAGAGCGAAGGGAGAGAGGGGCAGAGCGGCTGCTAATGCGAGTTTCATTGAGGATGAGAAAGCTTTGAAAGCAGATGATCGGATGGATTATGGTAGGAATCTTTGAAGAGGGGTGAAACTTCAATTTGGAGTGGGAACCCTGTGGAGTGATGAGTAGAGGAGCCCGAAGCAGATGACGGGTGAGTTGCGGAATTAATGGAGGAACTGAGCATATTCAGAGGCTAGTTCGTTCAAGAGTCGAGGTGCAGTGTTGGACATGGATCGTTTGAGCAGAGGGATTACCACATGATTTACGCCCCACACATACATAGTGCCTAGTACATCGCATTGTATTGTATCAATCAATTTACATAGCGCCTCTCGCAGTGCACACCAATCAAAGGCGCGTGTAGGGCAGCAGGTCGCTAGATTATATGCCTTTGACCCGTGGATTAATAAGACCTATAGTATAGTCGCTGTACCCAGTTTCAGTTATTTCTAAATGTGTTATAAATTAAACATATATATTATGGGCCCTACATACACCAGAATGTGTTTTGTTTAGTGCGGGGTTCCGTCAAAAATCTTTTTAGATGAAAATGGTTGTGATAACAATTGACTGGTTAGTAACTGCTTAGCGACGCCCTCCTCCTCTATCCTTTGTTGGTACTAGCACTACCATAGTACGGACAGTTTGAATTGATTGTAATTACATTTTCACTTATAAATCATTGCAGCCCCACATCAAGAAAAGACTAAGAAATTCATCAGTCGGTAGCCTATAAAAAAGCCTTGGTAACGGAACTCCACCGTTGCCATAACATGTCGTTAGCCACACGTACACATCTATTTTAACACCAGGTAATCAAATGAAAACGTTAAATTTAGACACCTTTAAAACGCTATAGAGGTGGGGTATATGTTCCTTAATCGTGTTTCGCCATGAATTGCATGCGAACGAGAGTAGGAATACAATAAAAACAAAAGTAGTTTCCTTAAACAATTAATTGTAATTTCACCTAGAAATTATTTAAGGGCCAATGATAGAAACAAAATTAATATTGGGCAATGCCTTAGTTTGATAACATGTGAATTTTCATTAAGAAAATAAATTCATCAGGCGGTAGCGTCCAAACAATGCAGAAATGTCAGAGTCACAAGTGGCAGGCCCACGCACACACGTGGATCCAACTAACAGATACCCATCCTTAGTTCACAGGTAGCATAAAGTTCAAAGTCTACATGGACGAAGCAGCTACGATGATGTTTGAGCGACGACATATTAAGCTTCTTCTTTCTTTCTTTGTCTCTGTTTCAAAATAGGTTGAAGACCATTCTGTCTGTTTGTGGTCTTTTATTGTCATAGGTCGGGAACGCCTTTGATGAGTTTCTAGAGGCGCTATATAGAATTAAAAAAAATAATGACTGCTCTTGGTGTCTATTAAACTTAATTTTAATCTTCATTGTTTTTTCTATTCAACGACGCCATGTCCTTACAGAGATGCATGGCGTCTCCCTCCTCCATTATTCAGGTTTGGGACTGGCACTACCACTCCTGGAAAAGTAAGATGACTGAATCTGTAGCTGGATTACTTACTTTCTGTGTTTAACGACTTGTTGCGGCTGCCAGAGCCATTGACAATGACGCCATCGATGTACACTTTCGTTTCTGATAACGATTGAATAACGTTAACCAAATTATTTATATTTTAAGTTGAAACTCTTTTAAAGGTGTCTTAATGGAGGTTATTCATCGACGTTGCTGGACATCATGGAAGCTGTGCAGTGGTCAGTGATGGGCAAAATACTTTTCAAAAGTATTTTGAAAATACAAAATAAAATACTTTTCAAAAGTATTTTGAAAATACTTTTACAAAATACTTTTCAAAAGTATTTTGAAAATACAAAATAAAATAGTATTTTGAAAATACTTTTGAAAATAGTTTTTCAAAATACTTTTGCGAAATCAACATTTTTCTACTTTTATTGCTACTCACTAGTGTGTAGGCCCTACCGTTAGATCGCATTATTATGCCCGACAGTGATCTGCAGTTTCTAATGACTTAAAGCATTGATATAACTGTAATTACAATTAGTAATTTTTATTGTGTCGGTGTCTAATGCACGAGGAATAGACCGATGGCACACCAAAATCAAGCCGTAATGAGGTCAATATGCAGAAGCTCAGTCCTTAACATTAAGACAGATAGGTAGCCTATGATGGAGGATAAGTGGTTTCAAAGAGACAATTTTTAAGTTGAGAACGAAATAACAGAAGCCACTGATCAAAGCGTACATACACAGGAAGGGAGTTCCAAAACTTAGGTCTGGCAATGGAAAACGCTCGTTTATCAAGAACAGTTCTTGATATAGGTATGTATAATGCAAAGAAAAGAAGACCAAAATAGAAACCTGATCTATATCTTGATACAGCAAACTCACAAATAGTCAGAATTAATTAAGCATTTTTACATTAAAATAATAATTTTGGCAGAAATTTTGTAAGATTTATTTCTGAAAAGTACTTTAGAAAAGTATTTTGAAAAGTATTTTGGAAAAGTATTTTGAATTCTCCAAAATACTTTTTAAAACTATTTTGAAAATACTTTTACAAAATACTTGTCAAAAGTATTTTGAAAATAGAAAATAAAATAGTATTTTCTATTTTGAAAATATAAAAGTATTTTCAAAATAGAATTGTGCCCATCACTGGCAGTGGTCGATCCCTCATTCTGGAATAGGTTCACATGCAATCTGCCGTCAAACTGTAAAAAATATTATAATCCTATCGACGCCAACGTCCGCTTTTGACGACACAAGATATCATTAAACAGCAGAAACTACTAAATGTAATACAATTTTGAACTTGAACACCTTTAATAAAATGCATCTTTCTACTATATATAGTTGAAATTGTGTCAACCTATGCCCTAGAAACAGGCAACGGTGCCATAAGATGTTGTTGAACTGATGTCAGCCCACCAGTGTTAACACCGCCACAGTCATTTTCTGGTAGTGTCAGTTCGAAGCCTGGATGAAGGAGAGGGCGAAGCTAATCAACTTTGTTTTCACACGGGTCGTTAAACGGAAAATCCCTATAAACCTAAATCGATAAGCCTATATATATATATATAGCTCAAGTACCATTCCTGAAATAAGGTAGGTAAGAATGACGTCATCGGCCCTGTCAGCCACTGGATGTCGTTAAACAATTGAGTTTTCCACTGATAACAAATGACGCAATTTAAGGCTGTATTATGCCAAACTAATATTTGCCGACGTCAAAGGCCTATGCTGCCATAAGATGTCAAGCTCTGGATTATAATGTTAAATTTATTGCATTACTAATGTAAAAATAATAAACGTTAACGGTCTTTGCAACAGTTAGATGTCTCCAAAAACTGAAAAAAGGAGCTTGTATTACATTGCAAAGGACTTGTGTTAAACATTACTTTTCACATGAGCCAATTTGTTTGAAATCTGCATGCATAAAAGAGAATTCAGTTATTGAAAATTATGTTACAAAATTAAGCTATATTCATGGGCCCTACATATAGTCCCCACAAGCGCCGGTGAATGAGCTCATTTCCCGGAGGGGGTATTTGCGGGCGGCTAGAAATTTTCGAATATTTACATCACATTACTTTACATTGCATACTGGAATTTGTTTTGTTCATGTCGGGGTTCATTACCTGGTCGCAGATCATTCTGCAACACATGATGATCTGATTGTTCCCCCGTAAAGTACTGTCACAGTGTAACATGAAAGCCTTGCGGTGGTCGGTCATCATACTGATGCTGTTTAACGAGACAACAGAGAAGAGAGATAAGAGAATATTATAGAATTGTTTTAGTAGACTAACTGGGATTCAACAGGTAGACCCAGAAAGGACCAGGGTACAGCGTCCATGTCGCTAAAACATTAAATGAACACGGTTTTGTCCACTCTTACTATTATAGAATAATGGTTGCGAATAATCTAATGTTTTAGAGCTGCTTTTGGGTGCTGCCAGGACACGATTAACTGTTTTACCTTACTATTTGCTTTTAATTATAGACAAAATTCAATCTTATTTAAGGTGTTTAAAATTCAACGCTTGATTTCTTTGTATAGTGTTTCTAAAGCGCTTAACGACATCTTGCGGCATCAAATGTCGATGATGTCGATAGGAAGACATTTCGTATCGTTCTAAATTTTCTAATAATTAGCTTCAGTATAATAGCAAGCGTTTGGTTCTATTTAACGACGTTATTTCATAACAAAGATGACTAGCGTCGCCCTCCATTCTCCAGGCATGGGACTGGCACTACCAGAGTAAGAGCAACGGTAGAATGTTAGCCAATGAATCAATTTTCAACTGATGACTTCTTCAAGTTCTCTGCTTTCGATTCCAACGTCCAATGTTGCCACTCCTCTCGATGCAGGGCTTCTTCCATGAGTTTCCTGCATCCATCCGTCACCAATAAGTCCAGCAACATCCGTCTAAAGGTCTTCTGTCGTTCTCTTATCTTCCGTTCTTCCCTCCATGAAGGGAGTCACCTCTCAGTATGTCACCAATCCACTCCCTATGTCTCCCTATCAACTGTTGCCATCGGAGATCTTTCCTCTCCCATCTTTTGTAGAAACTCTTCGTTTGTGTAATGGTCTGTCCAACTGGTTCTTTCCATCCTGCGCCACAACCACACCTCAAACAACTCTAACCCTCTTATATAACACTTTGTGAGGGTCCATACTGTATTTCAGAGCCATACAGTACCACACTCCATACCATTGTTTTGACCAGTCTTTTATTTAGACACCCATTCAATCCGCTGTCCTAAGCTCCTTCTCTCTTGACAAAAGCGTCTGTAACCAGTGAAGTCATTATTTCATTGTTGAATTTTGCATCTGACGTGACCACACTCCCCATGTATACCAAAAGCTTGACTATTTGATTAATTATTCATGAAACTAGGTTGACCCTGTTAGAGGAACCTTATGTTCCCTTTGGTTGCTCTATTGGTGCCTCTGTACATGAATGTCTAAATTGAGTTCGTATGTGTTAGTATTATGGTAATCAATAAAGCTCTGTCTTGTCGATACTTATCAAAAAGTGTCCACTATTAGTTAATGGTTGCGAATACTTCACTGTCTTAGAGCTCCTTTTACGATTTAGCAAATTTCATCTCAGTATTGTTCTGACACACGCAATTTCTGAATATAATAGAAGATCGCACAATCTTATTAAAGGTGTTTAAAATGCAACGCTTTTTTCTGCGATAAGTAGTTTATACAGCCCTGAACGATAGTAAAATATTTCGTATCGTTCTAAATGTTATCGTAATTTTCTTTAGATAGGATCATAGAGCATTGGTTAGTTATTGCGCTCCTGAGTAGCTTCTTGAAGAGGCGCTATATATAAACGCTTTGAATGCTTGAATGAATGAATGAATTAGTTATTATTTATTTATTTATTGCATCAGAAAACAGAACAGATAATAGTACACATCATAACAGAAACAGATCAGTTACTGTGCAACAGGAAGCCAGGAAAAAGCTAAAAGCTTATACCACCCTGGCCCCTAGTACCTGGTTAACATTTCAGTCAACGTTTAGTGTTACACAAATCCAGATTAAAATATACTAACAGGCAGCTGAGTCCGAATAGTTTTAGTACTATACATTAGACATATTATACATTAAACAGCATCATCATCATAGAGCACATAAATCAGAACCAATGAATGAATGAATGAATGAATGAATGAATGAATGAATGAATGAATGAATGAAGATTACAAAGATGATTAGCATCGCACTTGCGATGCGATTTCTTCTTTCCTTCTGATTTTCATAACCTCTGTCTTATCGATATTTATTCTGTATTCCACATTCTGTCGAAATCAATTTTAAATAATCCATCACTCCTTGCTCTCTCCCATGACAATAATAATTATTAGCCATCATCGTTTGGTCGTCTGCTAACCTTTGAGTCTTTATTGGCAAGTCTCCCATATTATTTATTCCCTGCTTTATGCTCTCATGTGCCTCTCGGATAAGTTTCTAGATGTATGGTTAGTTCCTGTTTAATGACGCTGTGTAAATACAAAGATGAATAGCGTCAACCAGGTTTCTCCAGGCTTGGAACTGGCACAACCAAAGTACAGGTAGTGGCCGATAATATTGATGTTGAAAAGAAATGGTGACAGTGGGCACCGTTGTCTTACTCCCCTACCAAGTCTCATACAGGAAAACACACACAAAAGTTTGAGGCCAACCGATTATATTGACAAAAGATTTGTCTTTAAAAGGTGTGTAAATTCAATTTTTTAATTTGGTTGGATAGATGCTATTTCACGACGCTGTCTAACAACAGAGATGAGTATACTATAGCGTCTACCATTTCTCCACGCTGGTCTGGCACTACCAGAGTACGAACAGCGGTGAAATTATTATTTTAATCAATTTAATTTAATTTATTCAATGACATTTTATTGCACCAAAGCCATAAATATCGTTAGGAAATTTGTTTACATTTTCTACAGGCAACATTTCGACAATAATTATTAGTCTTCAGCATCCAATCCAGCGACCGAGACCGATTGACTGTTATTATAATCGATCTAAGAATCTATTTCAAGGTGTCTAAATTGAGCTTGTATTTATGTACATTCGGAATAGAGATGTGCTTGTCTTTCAACTTAACTTGTAACCAGTCTACGTCCGTATCCCAACGGTTATGTAATGAAGAATGGTAGATCGTAATCGTAATCTTAAACTCCAAATTTCTATAGCGCCTACTTTAAAGCTGAGCGCAGGACACCAGCTTATTCACGAGGGCTGTTTCGTATCAGAGCCTCAGAGGGTTGTCCAGAGATCGATGCCCAGTGGAGGTCCGAGTGTGGCTGCCAGAGAGAAGCGAAAGAGAGGAGGCAGAGCGGCTGCTAAGGAGGCGTTTTTTGAGGACGAGAAAGCTCAAAGGCGGAGGATCGGATGGATTAGGGTAGGAATGTTTAAGGAGGTTAAACTTCAGTTTTAAGTGGGAACCCTGTTGGGTGATAAGACTTGAGGTAGGTGAGTGGCTGCTTTAATGAAGGAACTGACTATAGGCGAAATTCAGAGGGAAGTTCGTTCGCGTGTCAAAGTGCAGTTTGGGATATGGATCTGTTGGAGGATTTGAGGCGAGTAGTGAGTGGGGAGTATCGACATACGACACAATCATACGATTAGCTACGCCTCACACATGCAAAGAACTTATTATATCATGATCAGTATGGGGTAGCTGGTCGCTAGATCGTCTGTCTTCGACCGTTGATTAGTATTTCCTATAATAGTATCTGTCCGCCGTTTCAGTGGCGGAGTTACTATAGGACTAAAAGAAACCATTGTCTAGACACTACACGAAGCAAAAGCACCACAGCAGCTCATTAAAACATCACATACTCCTACATTGCATTGTTGTTAAGTCTGGTCTTTTCATATTTAGGATTTCACGTAATAATATAGCAATCATCGAATGTAGAATTTCATCCAATGTCTTTCTGAATGTTTGCTCCAGTGGGAACCAAATTATGTACTGTTTATGGACATTAAATATTTTAAACTAGAAGTTTTACGACCATCTGATGATATATTTATAACCATCAAAATCTGCAATCTGAGAATCAAAATTTAATATCAAGTGTTCAAACAAATGATCAACAGTTTATAGTCGCATATGATAGCAAATGCTCTCATCACACCTTTAAAACGCTTTCCACGACTTTATTTATACTGCCCAGCTGCTTACAATGTTAATTTTTTTGGTATCATCTTTGGAATCGCGTATCGCAAACAATTGCCGTACTACGGTGAAACGGTAGAACAATTCGATTCCTATCGACGTCAACGACGAGATATCATTCAACAGCAGAAAACCCCTAAATGAAATAGCCTACAATATTGAATTTGAACACCTTTAATAAATACTTCCTTCAACTATATATATTAGTCTGAAATTGTGCCAGCTGACGTTATAGATTATTGCAAAAACCGCCACAGCTCGTACTCTGGAAGTGCCAGTCCCAAGCCTGGATAAAGGAGAGTGATGCTAATGGTCTTTGTTATCACAGTGTCGTTACACTGAAACTACTACTACATCTATATAACACCTTTTGGTAGGTTTAATTAGGTTGGTTATTTGCTGGGCATAAAAAGATGATTAGCGTCGCCCTCCTCATTTCTAGAGGATTGGGACTGGCACCACGAGACGATCACACGCACACGCACACGTACAAACAGTTTCCCTTTGACGTATTATAAGAAATCCACGCGCAAGCGCACACGCACTGGTACAAATACACATATCATTAACCCTCGGGGTACCAAGGGGGGGTGGTTGCCACCCCCCCAGGTTTTTTTCATCTCAAACTTTTTCCGTATGGAATACAAATTTGACCTTTTAGGTAACTGTAGGGGGTTCATTTACACACGTTTTGAGGTAAAATGTGAGATGATATCTCACACCGTTCAAAAGTTATACCCAATATACCCGAGGTACCAGGGGGGTGGATACCCCCCCTAGATTTTCGACTATATCTTATCCGTCATTTAATATTAAGAGACACAAATTATACCATTCTATAGAGGGAATGTGGGGCTACATTTCTATGGTCACTGAGTTGACCTGAGTCAACCGGAAGTGCTCAAAATAAATAATAATACGCGTAATATGCGTGAAAATGGCTGAATGGAAGGACTCCCCCTTAGTTTTTTGTCTGTAGCGTATTCATTTGTCTTCCTGGAAGAGAAACAAAGATACCATTCTTTAGAGGGAATGAAGGGCTTCATTTGCATACCTACATCTTTGTCTTTTGAATACCGGAAGTGATCAAAATAAATAATAATACGCGTAATCTGTGTGAAAATGGCTGAATACAGCATTACAACGTAAACCGATATATATGTATGGATATATATGTATGGATGTACATTTATACTATATAAACATATGTAGGGATGATTTTGTGTATCTTTTATACATAGATTAGTTTCAAAACACACATAATCTTATATTTGTTTATCCAAAAGTACAAAATGTACGCAATAATATACAATATTGCTAATTAATGGGTTCCGTTGTTAAAAGTGATGTAATTTCGAGGTGCATTCACATAATGTACAACTAAATATACCATTCTGTGCAGAAATGAATGCTGAATCTAATGCTATATTACAAGTTATGATATGTAAAACCAAACACGAAATCCAGGGGGTGGTAACCCCCCCCTTGGTAGTCCGTGTTACAAAAAAGCTTGGTAGCCCTAGGGTTAAAACGAGATTATAGAAAGAAAACGTTCAATTTAGACAACCTTAAAATGCAATCAAATTGAGGTATAATTATTCTGTTCCTCAGTCGCGTTTCATCGTCTACTAAGAGCTGTATTATGCCAGAATAATTTATATCGACGTCAACGCACTCTGTTGCCATAAGACGTCGTTAAACTCTCGATCCATCCATTGCCATAAGATATTTTGTCGTCTACTAGAAAATAAGTGAAATTACAATCAGTTGGAGTTTAACCATTATCTTTTGGCATCAAAGACCATTGACGTCTGTAATAGGAAAGGCGCTGTTAAATAATTATTCTGTATTCAAGCTGTTACTGGTGGACGGTTTACACGCGGCGATATTAGCGAGTCACGACGAGACGCGATCGAGGAACATATACAATAAATTGAAAGCGTTTTAGAGGTGTCTAAATTGAACGTTTTCATTCCATGCAGAGGAACACATGATTCACATTTAAAGTGTCTAAAAGGTGTCCAAATATGATCGTGTAACTAAACCAAATCTGGAGGAAGGAGGAGGGCGACGCTAATCATCCCTGTTGTGACACAATGTCTTTACACAATAACTAACCAAACAACTCTCGTGTACTAGCCCAGACGCATTTGCTCAAGCAACGGAGAGAATGGAAAAATGCAAAAGTATTATTCATATCGACGTCAATGACCTTTCACGCCAAAAGATATGGTCAAACAATTGATAGTAATTTCACTTAGAAATTAATATGACGTCACTACTAGGAAAGACTAGCAATTGGCAATGTTTGCTATAGCTCACGTGTTAATTTTCATTAAGAAAATAAATTCATCAGGCGGTAGCGTCAAAACACTGAATAGAAAACTAAACGAGCCACTGTTGGCAGGCCCACGCACACACTGCCAGAGTACAAACAGTGGCCGAGTTCATTATACAGCGATGGTGAACGTGTTTTATATAGCCTGGAGAATGAAGGAACCCGAAGCTGCTTCGTTAACTTAAACTCAAACTACCTACAAAACGCACACGCTGTCTCCCCAGACGTCAACGTCCTTTGAGGCCATATGATGTCGTCAAAGTCTATAAATCAATCCTTCAGTCGCTGGATTGACTTCAGTCGTACTATTGCCAAGATAAACTAAAATCAGATCAACGTCCTCAACGACTTTGGCAGGTCACAAGATGTCGCTAGACAAAACAAACTAATAGATGAAAATACAAGTTCACTTCGTACAACTTTAATTAAATACTTCTTTTAAAGTATACATTATTTAAATCGACAATCTTTGATATTAATCATTTGGAACAGAACGGCTTATGTCAGCGGCCATTGCAGCCTAAAGATGTCGCTAGACAAAAGAAACTAACAGACAAAACTACACGTTGAATTGTTACACCTTTAACTAGATAGTTCTTCAGAAACGTTGAATTGTTACACCTTTAACTAGATAGTTCTTCAGAATATACATTAAACAACCTCTTTTATGCCAGTCCATAGCAGCTGTAATATGCCAAAAACTAATCTTTGTCGGCGGCAACGGCCTATGTTGTCATAAGCTGCCGTTAAACTGTGGATCCAATGCCAGTCCATGTTGCCAACGGCCTTTGATGTCATAAGACGACGTAAAACTGTGAAATAATAATAATAATCCCAGTCCAAAGCCAGGAAAAAGGAGGAGGTCGGCGCTAATGATCTTTGCAATAACTCAGTGTCGTTAAACTGAAACTACTACTACTAATTTACAGATATCATCAGCAATGTCTGATCAAAAATGAATTGAGGTAGTGTAGAGTCGACACTTGATATTACAGTACTATATGTAACATTCATCATTCATATTACAATACAAAATACTTGATTATTAAAATACGAAACACTTGATATTACAATATGAATGAAAAGCAACATTTTAATACCGTAAAAAGCTTTCAATCTATTGTATATTAAATTCACAAGTTTCGTTCAGTCGTAGATGAAGATAACGTTAACCCTACGCAGCGCAAAGTCGACGCTTAACCCTCATTCTGGAACAGGCTTCCATCTAATCTGTTCGGGATCGCCGTTGATGAGTTTTATTACAGAGGCGCTATATAAATAAATCAAATTACTGTTGCTGCAGACTTTAACGACGTCTTATGTCTACCAATACCGTTGACGTCTTTAGATTTAGTCTGCATTTCATATTTTCATTTCAAAATTTGGATATTGCTGTTTAATGTCGCTGCGTAATAATAAAGACGCTGCATCATATTAAAGACTCTGCGTCATTATAAAGATGTTTAGCGTCGCCCTCCCTCCTTTCTCCAGGCTTGGGACTGGCACTACCAACGTGCAGACATTGGCGTCTAAACCTGGTTTACGTTTCAGTATTGAACGACATCTTGCGGTCTCGAGAGCCGTCGTAAATGACGCCATGGATGGCGGTTTTGTTACTAAAATATAATTGATTGAATAACGTTTACGAAATTATTCATACATTAATGTAAAACCGTTTTAAAGGTGTCTAAATGTAGGATCTTCAACGAACTTATTGAACTGACACGGCCATTGATGTGAGCCCTAATAATTATTGCAAATAATGCAAATGCTGTCATTGCACACCTTTAAAACACTTTAAATCATTGCTATATAATTATATATATTGATCTGATGCCAATGACGTAACCTACTCCTCCACGGTGTGCAACGGAAACATTTTGACTTTTACTTTGAAAATGGTAATGAATAGTAAAATTATAACAGATCTTAACCCTCAGGCTACCGAGGTATTTTTGTAACACGGGCTACCAAGGAAAGGGGAGTGATTACCACCCCCTGGATTTTGTATTTGGTTTCACATATCATATCTTGTAATACAGCAATGGATTCAGCATTCATTTCTGAACAAAATGGTATATTTAGTTGTACATTATGTGAATGCACCTCGAAATTACATAATTTTTAACAACGGAACCGATAATTAGCGATATGTTATATTACTGCGTACATTTGTACTTTTTGGATTAACAAATATAGGATTATGTGTGTTTTTAAACTGATCTATGTATCCAAGAACATTTTAAATAATTATAATGATGTTTCATTTGTAACATTAGCCTACAAACTAGTCCATAGTCTGTTTAGTTGTAGCGAAATCTAAAGGCAAGATGAAACAAGACTTTGCGTTATTGTTAACGGCAGTCAAATATGTCAGTGGTCCTTGCATTTTTTGCAAGTTACTCCCGTGGTTTTGTGAGAATGCTTCCTGTAAACTGGCTTCTCACTTCATCTTCAGTATCTGTTTCAGCTAATATAAGTTCTAAATCTATATAATAGCTGTTGACAAACGTTTTGGTGGAAATATCGGTTTACGTTGTGACGTTGCATCAGCCATTTTCACCCTAATGATGGGTATTATTATTTATTATGATCAGTTCCAGAGTTCAAAAAGACAAATAAGTAAGCAAGGAAATATAGCCCTGCATTCCCTTTACAGGAAGAAAAATGAATGCGCTACAGTCGAAAAACCAAGGGGGTGGTATCCACCCCTCCTGGTACTTCGGCTATATCGGGTATATCGGGTATAACCTTTTTAATGGCGTGGGATACCACCATGATATTTACCTCAAAATGTACCCAATGAATCTGCTACAGCTACCTAAAATGTAAAAATTATATTTCCTATGAATTTGTTTTGCATAAAAACGTAGGTGGAATTGTATCCACCTCCCCCTTTGTTAGCCCGAGAGTTTACATCGGTTTTTTAGTTGCTTTTTAACGATACTGCCCCATTACAAAGATCATTAGCGTCTCCCTCCTCCTTTCTCCTGGCTTGGGACTGGCATTAACAGACTAGTGGCGACAAATTGTGGATTACTTTTCAGCATATAACGACATCTTGCGGCTGCCAGAACCGTTGATAAATGCACCATGACATTATTTTTGATCCATTGATTGAATAATGTTTACAAAACTATTTATATACCTATGTCGAAATGTTTTAAAGGGGTCTAAATGGATGACGTTTACTTATATTAGCTGAAACAGATACTGAAGATGAAGTGAGAAGTAAGCAGTGGCAATAGTGTGGAAATGTTGCTTTCCAAGATGGCAGGTGATATATAAATCTAGCGACTGCGGTTGCAATAGTATGAGAATGTTACGTTCCAAGATGGCAATAGTGTAGAAGTAAGCTGTAATATGCCAAAATTAATCTTTGTCGGCGGAAACGGCCTATGTTGTCATAAGCTGCCGTTAAACTGTGGATCCATCCACGTTCTTCAGCGACGTTATTGGACAGCATAGACCGTTGATATCAACACTACCTCATCTGATAATTTACTTTATAATTGCAATTAATTGACGTATCGCTCGAGGTCTCCACCAAGAAGCAAATTAGCAGGTAAATCAGTTTATTTAATCGTGCTTAATCTAAAATCAGAAATTTATTATGTGTAACTGTGAGTCCAACGGTCAAACTAACATGGACCGTTGATTTCTTTAGAGTTATCATCGGAAGTTACTTTGGATTTGGGCTTTTAAATACAGAAATCAAATACGATACATTTAATGAGAAGTTGTAGAATCTGGTATACAAAGTCGCTCAGCGAAGACTGACTGTTTCAACACGAGGAAAGATATGCAATATTATCATTGGGCATTTATATAGCGCCTCATGAAAAAACCCAGAAGCACTGCGCGGCCTATTCGATGTTAAATGTCATTTATATAGACAACTACATCAGTTAGCAAAACAATGTGAAGGAAACTAGAATAGTGTACAGTGGCGGGGCGATGCACAAAACGTTGGGCCAACCAACGGATACTCGTCGACAGTTAACAGATGTCAATGATCTTTTCAGTCCCTGGACCAAGTTTACAGAATGACACTCAGTGCATTACAGTGTCGAATTTAATGCTCTCAGGGTCAAAAGTATGAGAACGTTACTTTGCAAGATGGCGGTCAATATGGCCGTCAACCCTAACCCATGGGCTGAGATATAGTCATTTTTGTGTTTTGGTGGCCATATCACCTGCCATCTTGGAAAGCAATATTTCCACACTATTGCCACTACTTATTATTATTTTATAATTAACTCAATTTAATAAATTCGATGACATTAAACCAAAGGCAATTCGTTTCCACTTTCCACAGGATTCCAGAGGTTCTCATCTAGGAGTGTTTAATATTCCAAACGTTTAACGACATCCCATGGCAGTTGACGTTGCTAAAAACAATTACTTCTATATCAGTTCATTTTCTTGATTGCAGGTCTTCGTTCTATGGCGTCGTTGGTTAGCATGCGTATAGTTGGATAGTTGCTGTTTAAAGACATTGTGTCATAGCAAAGATTATTAGCTTCGACCTCCTTCTTTATATAGGCCTGGGACTGGCATTACGAGAGAACAGTGGCAGAGTTGGGATGCGTATATTATTTTGAGATGCCTTTGGCTTCATTTTATAACGTTGAGAAGATACAATGTTCACAAGACGCGTTAGGAGCTGAGCCCTGAACCCAAATGAGGGTTATTATAGCCAATGTTATCACCTTTCTAAAGGTGTGTAAATTGTCTAAATATTTTGAGCATGCTTGTTTTACGTGCATCCAGACTAGAGTTGTGTTTAGCCTTCAACTTAAAGCATCCAATCCTACATTTGAATAAATTCCGTCACGGCCTTAAATTCTCACAGTGCCAGTTCCGAGCCTGGACAAAAAGAGGAGGGTGACGCTATTCATCTTTATTTCGACGCAGCATCATTATACAGTAAATACTGCTATTATTACTAAACTTAAATATCTTTGAGTTGGTATTGTAGATTGTGACCGTTTAATAGACCAACATTAAAGCAAATTTGGAAACATTTAAGTCGTACAAGGAACAATGAACTTATTCTTCAGAACGATTTAATTCGAGTCACCAGCAGATGTCGTTTTTATTTCATTGTGGCATTTTGCATCTGATGTGAACACACTCTGTACGTAGCAAAAACTTCTGACTTTTATTATAAGTGCAGTTGTTTCTTCATAACCTTTGTCTTACCGATATTTCTTTACATCCAACATTCTGTCGGTCGGTGTCACTCCAAAGACAAACGTCGATCCTCCTCCTCTTAGACGAAACTCCTGACAACAGATGGCGTACGCGGTCCATAAATCAGTTCACTTAACAGGTCAGACAACAATAAATCAGCAAATGCATCATTTTTCAGAAGTCTGGAAGTCTTTTTAAGACGCTGATATACCGCCTCTATTAGAAATGACTAGTATTAAGCGATGTAATAACAAAGTGAGTAGCGTATGCCCCTTTCTTCAAGCTGGTCTGGCACTACCAGAGTACAAACAGTGGTTAAGTTATTATTTTAATTAATATAATGTAATTCAATGACATTTTATGGCACCAAAGGCCGTTTATATCGTTAGGAAATTTGTTTACACTTACTCCGCATCTAAGGACCATCGGATACCATTCAAGCGACTGAGCCTATTATAATCGATGTCAGAATCTATTTTAAGGTGTCTAAATTGAGCTTGTATTTATTTACATCCAGATCAGAATTGCGTTTATCTTTCAACATGACTTGTAACCAATCCAATTCCGTATCCCTACGGTTATGTTTTGAAGAATGATAGATAGCATTTGTAAACTAGTTTCCATAACGCTACTGCGCAGGGCACCAGCTTGTTCACGAGCGCTGTATCGTTTTAAAAGGTTTGTCCAGAGATCGCTGTCCAGTGGAGGACCAAGGGTGACTGCCATCGAGAGGAGAGAGAGGAGGCAGAGCGGCTGCTAATGCGGGTTTCGTTGAGGACGAGAAAGCTTCGAAGGCAGATGATCGGGTGGATTAGTGTATGAATTCTTGAAGAGGTGAGAATTCAATTTGGATTGGGAATCCTGTGGGGTGGTGAATAGAGTAGGCTGAGGAAGATGACGGTGGGTGAGTGGCAGTATTAATAGAGGAACTGAGAACAGGCGAAATTCAGAGGGAAGTTCGTTAAAGCGTCTGTAGATAGATCTGCAGTGTGGTATTCGATTCGGTTGTAGGACTTTAGGCGAGTAGTGACAGATGGATCACTACGTGCGACACATACGATTGGCTACATCCCACACGTGCAAAGAGCCTAGTAGGCTACATCGTGATCTTATTGGGCAGCCGGTCGCAAGATTAACTGTCTTCCAGCAGTGAATTTTTATTAGGGTCTATATAGTAAATACAGTCTCTGCACGGTGTTTCAGTGGCGAAGTTACAATAGGACTAAATGAAATCATGGCATAGACACTCGACAAAGCTAAAGCCCTATAATTGCAGCTATTATTTAAAGCCGGTCGGTAAATCGATGCTCGACCCTTGATTGTCGGTCGATCCTACTCCATCAAGACAAAAACTCCTAACAGCAGAAGGCGTAGGCGATCCATAGATCGCACACTCGACGAGGGAGGGATAGTAACATTGATCTGAAAATAATGATCATTTAAGCAAGGGCTTTAGCTTTGTGTCACGAAGTGATGGTGAACATTCCCATATTCCTTCGCCACCAGCTTAAATTGTCGTTGCTTAGGTCTGGTGTTGGTATAGTTAGGATTTCGCGCCTATGTTATAGCAATAATGTAGATTTTCACAAAATATCTGACTGTTTGCTCAAATGGGAACTATATTTGCCGTTTATGAACATTGACTATTTTATTCAAGACTTCTTCTTCTTTCGGTTCTCTGCCTTGCTAGGCAGGTTCGTACGTCCAATTTCGCCATTCATCACGTTTTCTGGCTCTTTCCTTCAGTTTGCTGTAATTCTCCTCCATCATCCAGAGTAACAACATCATTATCGCTCTTCGTCGTGTCTTCTTCCCCTCCATTCTTATTCAAGACTGTTTATGAAAATATAATTTGAAGTATTATAGCACATGATCAACAGTTACCGTCCCACGTGACACAAATGCCATCATCGCACACCTTAAAAACACATTCTGCGACGTTATTTATACTTCCCAGCTGCCTACAGTGTAAATGTTTCATTCTTCTTTCCCGCCTCATTGACATCGCGTATCGGAAATATTTGCGGTTCTACGGAGAAACTGTAAAGAAATTACATTCCTATCGACGTCAAAGGCCTCTGTTGACGCCACAAGACAACATGAAACAGCTGAAACTACTAAATGAAATACGAAGTTGAATTTGAACACCTTTAATAAAGTGCTTCTTTCTGCTATATAATGTAAAATTGTGCTAGCCTATATTATGCTATAGGAACGGTGCCACTAGATCTCGATAAACTGATGGTAACCACCCAGTGGTAACTCCCGCGCAGTCAGTTTCTGGTGGTGCCAGTCTCAGACCTGGATGAAAGAGAGGGCGACGCTAATCAATTTTGTTTGGACACGGGCTCGTTTAAAGGTGACTAAGTATACATACCTAAATTCATTTATTAAACAATGTGTTACTAAAAAATCTATAATATTGGTCGGCTTCGCAGGCCTACAAAATATAGTCCCGTACTATCGCCGGCGAATTAACTGGTCATCCTCACGTGGCTTCTGCTGGCGCAGAGGAATTTTCGAAGAATTACATTACATAATATACTAAATTTGCTCTGTTTAGGTCGGGGTTCATGACCTGGTCGCAGATCTCTTCCTTCTGAAAAACAGGCTGATCAGGTTGTTCTACGCAGAGAACTGTCAAAGTGCACATGGAATCTTTGTACGGTCGGTCCCTCAATCTGGAACTGGCTCCCATGCAATCTGTTAAATGAGCTTCTTCTTTCTTTCTATGTCTCTATTTCCCAAGTTACCGAAGACTTTTCCGTCTGTTTTGTGGTCTTGAATAGTCACATAACGGGATAACTTTTGATGAGTCTTCTCGAAGAGGCGCTATAGAAATATGAACATGCAAATTTAATTACTGCTGATACAAACTTTACCGACATCTTATGTCTGCAATTCATGTTGATGTCTTATTGTTATTAGTGACCAAGGTACATTTACTGAACACTAGAGGTCACACTGATTATGATGTTGCGGAGGATAAGAACCCAGATGCATCGCCATGCATTGGTCTGCAGACAGCAGAAACCGCGTACAGTATGTCCGATGATTAACCCCTGGTATTTGATGAGAGCGCCGCTACTCACCACTCGGTAGCCCCGCTAGATGGAGGCCTTAGACGAAGTGCCCGGTTGCAGCAATTGCTAGTGCCTAAACCGGATAAGGAAATAGAGGCATCCCGCACTTCCTCCTTTTCCCGAACACAGGTTCGAATCCTTTCCCAAAATAACTTACCTGATCACCAATTTCCGCAACATCACGATCGACCGCTAGAGGGCGGCACGGTCGCTACATGTACACCAAAATGCGGTTAGCAATTGGTTTATTTAAGGATATAAAAAATATGGATTCCGGAAAAATTGATTGAGTGTGTGTCCACAGTTTAACGGCAGCTAATGACAACATAGGCCGTTTCCGCCGACAAAGATTAGTTTGGGCATATTACAGCGAATCTTTTATACACTAATGTACAACCGTTTTAAAGGTGTCTAACATGGAGGTACTTCAGCGGCTTTATTGAACTGCTTCGGCCGTAATAAAATGTAAATGTCATGTCATGTCATATCGCCATCGTCGCTTCGGGACGGTTGGTTACATGAATGGACCCTCACTGCCCACACTGGCTCTCATGCAATTTGTGAGTTGAAGACCATTATGGCAGTTTGAGGTCTTGCATAGTCACAGGTCGGGATAACCTTTGATGAGTGTTCTCGAAGAGGCCCTGTATTAATGTGAACTCAAAAATTTAATTACTGCTGATGCTATTGCTGTGTGTTTGTCTTTACATTTATTTTTATTTTTATTTTTTCTCTCTTTCTCTGTCTCAAGTCAAAGATGTTTAGCGTCGCTCTCCTCCTCTCTCCAGGCTCGGGACTGGCACTACCATAGTGCATGCAGTGGCGGCTAAATATGGATCACTTTTTCACTATTTAACGAAATTTGCGGCTCCCAGAGCCGTTGACAATGACGCTGTAAAAGGACATTTCGAAAACGATTGAGTAATGTTAACGTGATTATTTATACCTTTGGTAAAACCGTTTAAAAGGTGTCTAAATGGAGATTCTTCAGCGTCGTTATTAGAATTCCTCGGCCGTTGATGTCAACTCTATCTCAGCATATGATTGACTTTACAATTGCAATTATTTGTCTAATCGCTCTAGGTCTCCGAATTTCTTCTGCAAACGAAAAATCAGTTAATTCACAAGCGCATAATCAGAGTTAAGAAATTTATCATTTTCTAATTCTGATCTCAACGACTTAATGATGGATCATTGATATCTTTAGAATTACCATCTGAGGTTATTCTTTGGTTCTCATTATCTCTTTCTTTCCCGCTCTTTCTATCTACACAAGAGTTTTCCTAAAATGAAATAGTTTCAGCGTTTAACGTCAAATGTTTTGCTTTCAGGGCCCTGACAGAGGTACTCTGGACGTGGGGCCTTGAAATACAAAGTTATAATACAACACTTTGAATAGCAGGTTGTAAAAATTAATCTGGTATAGAAGTCGTACAGCGTCGGCTCTAATGGTCTAACTCCGCCAGGTTTGTACTCTGACAGTGCCAATCCCAAGCATGGATAAAGGAGAAGCGCGTCGCTAATGATCTTAGTTATTACACTGTGTGGTTAAACTGAAGCTACTACTACTACTCTGATGGTTTCAACCAGATATGCAATATTAAAATTGGGCATTTATATTGCGCCGCTCGATGAGCAAAAACAAATCAGAGGCACTCTCTGAGCTGACCTGTTCGATGTTAGATGTCATTTACAAAGTATACAATTACACCAGTTAACAGAACACTGCGCAGTAAACTAGAATAGTCAGTGACGGACCCACGCACAAATGTTGGGCCAACGAACGGACACTCGTCGACAGTTAACAGAATCTGATATCAAGGATGTTTTCAGTCCCTGGACCAAGTTTACAGAATGGCACACAGTAAATTATATACACGCCTTAATTGCTCATAGGACTGCTCTGGTCCAACACCTTGTTTTTGCTGTGGTGGGTCCATCCATTTGGAATGACCTTCTGCCTCACTAAGGGCTAAACTAATGACTGGTGTCGTCGTTGGCCTTTCGCTCGTTAAAGGCCTTTCTTTTATCCTGGGATTCCGTGCTGAGCGCTTTATAAATTATTAGATACGATACGATACCATTTAAATGAGTGAAAACATGACTCCACATAATATTTATTATTACTCAAAGGTTTAACGTCGTCTTATGACATCAAAGGCCGTTGACGACAATTCACAATGTATACCATACAATGAAAAACGAGAAATTTAACGTCCAAAACGACACCATTTAAAGGTGTCAAAATAAATCTTTACAATGTCACAAATTTCAATGTTAAACGACATAAAGTAATGCATCGGTTAGGCCTACTTTCTGTGAAACACACACTGTTGTTAAATGATTCGATACAAATTTAATTATAATAATATCATGACGTTATATTCTTATTCTACTTGTACTCTTTTAAGTGATTATTTATTAATTTTCAGTTTAACGTCATCTAGTGACAACATTCACTATTTACCATTATACTTTCAATGAATAAAAATTTGATAAAAACAGCACATTTCACACTAAATGATATAGGTAATTCACAAAGTCGGCCTTTTATAGACTGTTCAAGCATCCAATACACTTAAAGGTAAGTTAAGCATTAAGTAAAAAAAAATATTTGGCACATACGTATTACAATCGCACAAAGTTTGTTTTCAACATGTTCATTGAGACACTACAACTACATTTTCCTTATTACTGCATATGTAGTACATAATGATGCAATGTAATATTTACTCCAATGCAACCACACACAATAATATTTATACGAAATTATGATTATTATAACGTGATAGGACGTGTTTTAAGGGTGTGAATTTTGAACTTTTTATTACATATACTACCGTCCATGTCCAACGATATCTTGCGGCTGGCTGCTCTTCCATTTACGTTAACCTTACATTTCATTACAAGCCATCAGAAGATTATGACCGAATAAAAATGGCACATAATTAACGAGCATCGGTCTAAAAAAGCGGGAAATATTTAGCTACTCTATAATTGGAACTCTGTGTAGAAAATAATATAGTTATCTATATTAGCGTTTGCGAATGGAGTAATAAAGGCTATACGTATACTTACATACTTATCTATCCTCAAGGACACATGTCGTTAAACACTAGATTGCAGAATGTAAACTTTCAATTTAGACACCTTCAAAACAATTTCAACGTGAGATATATTTCACTCAATCGCGTTTCTTTTATTATTATTATTATATTTCACATTTTATGCAACAGAGAGAATACAAAAAACTGTATTTTCTATCGACGTCAACGGCCTTTGATTCCAAAAGGTGTTGTTAAGCAATTGATTGTAATAAATTTTCACTTCGAAATTGGACAAATAGGAGGTGATGTCTATTCTATTTGACATGCCAATTTTCATTAGGAAAATAGATCATCAGGCGGCAACGTCCAAACAATGCATGAGAAGACTAGAGGAGTCGCCAGTGGCTCACGTAGCTAGGTGGATCCAACCAACGGATTCCGATCCTTAGCTGATGGATTGAATCAAGTTCAAAGTCTACATGGACCAAAAAGCGTCGTTAGTTTTGGAGCGACGTCCGCAACACACGTTAACATCACCGCCAAGTAGTTCTTCATTAGTTGAAGATGACGCCGTCCGGCTATCTCTCTAGCCGCCGGGTGCACAAAGATATTCGTCGCCTGCCTGTTGGTAAATCGAAGTTCTACCCGTTACTATCGGTCGATGGCTCTCCAAAGACCAACGTCGATTTTATTCCATCAAGACGAAAACTCCCGACAACAGATGGCGTACGTGGTCCATAGATCGCACACTCGACGAAGGAGGCAATATAGATCAGAAACTTGAAATCATTTAAGCAAGGTCGTAACTCTTTCCCAAGTAGTGATGGTGAACATTCCCCTCTTCCTTCGCCACCAAATTCCCTCTTCTTCCCTTCTCCTTCTTCTTTCGATCCTTGTATAGCATATAAACTTGACATGATACTGTCGACTACTACAAGCCGGACGATGCCACCAATTGATGCGAAATAAAACAACAAGTAAGTGAGCTAAAGTGAAGACATCATTCTATCATCATGGCAGTAGTTAAATAAGCAGGAACACAACGCTGTTAATTGGCGATGCTTGAACTTGCTTTCAACCAATAGCCTACAACGCAAAACGTACTTCAGCACATGGCCAGAAAGTTGGGTGGTTGTCAGTAAACCGGTAGTAGTAGTAGTTTCAGTTTAACGACACGTTGTGATAACTACGACCATTAGCGTCGCCCTCCTCCTTTTTCCAGGCTTGGGTCTGACACTGCCAGAAAGCGAACAGTGGCGGAGTTTCAGTGACCGGACTCCACCGTCACAATATAAAGTTACCTATGGGCTGCTAAGTTTGGTGTTGGCATAGGTAGGATTACAAAATTAGGCCTATATCGGAATCATTGAATGTAGTCTTTATAAACTATCTTCTGGACGGTTTTGTCGAGTTGAAATTAATGGCTTATTCAAATTCAACAGGAAATATAATACGAAGCCATTACATACAACTGTTCATGACCAACTGATTATTAAAACTATAGACATCTAAATCTGTAGTCTGAGAATGAAAATGTAATGTAAAGTGTTCGACCAGAAGATCAATCACTAACGTCGCAAATAATCAAAATGCTCTCATCACACACCTTTAAAACACTTTCACCATCGCTATATAAATTCATTTCCACTGCCACATAAATGCTTAGTTTGGGTTTAAGCCTTCACTTAAGTCATACTTTACGCAGCTGACTTGGATTGGATACACAGTTTAACGGCATTTTTCAAATGACAACATAGGCCGTTGCCGCCGACAAAGATTATGTCAATGGTTTCAGGCACCTGGCATTCAGCTCTGACTTACTCAACCGATGGTTAATATAACAGAATGAATGAGTCCTATAAAAAGTGTATAGCATTCGAGCATTATGATCAACAGTAACCGTCGCATGTAATTCAAATGCTCTCATCACACACCTTTTAAACGCTCTCCTCGACGTTACTTATATTTCTCAACCTCTTACAGCGCTGCTAGGTATTACTCTTGCTGTTTTCATAGGGTTGATAGGTCGTCGGGAAAAGAGCGAGTTGGGCTACTTTTCAATGCGCTCGCCACTGAAAATTTCGTCCTCGCGATATTTGGGCTACTTTTGAATTGTTGCGCGGTCGCTACGGCGACATAATGAACTCTCCCAAATTGACGCATTGGGCTACTAGGTCACCGCCACTAGCTACTATTCTTATGTGGTATTGCTTATTTAGAAATAAATACATGTTCTATGGAGTACGGAATAGTTTACGATAAGCGCAAAGTAGTCTACCACTCAAAGTTTATTGTCAATGGTTTCATCAAGTGTCTTGGCGAAGCCAATAAAGTATGCAACTTTTATAGTTAGAATGCTTTATTCATATTGACTATTGATTGTTTATTGTTTATTATATATGATGTATGTACACCAGAATGCGGATTGCAACTGGTTCAATAAAGAATATACTTACTTACTTACTTACTTATATTGACGAACCTAGCAGAAATTTATTAATGTTTCCTTCAGAGATCGGGCTCGCGAGTTTTGGGCTACTTTTTGACGTGATTTCGTGACCATGCATTTTCAAAATCTGGCAACCCTGTTTCCCCGCCACGACGTCATTGTGTATTGGAGACCTCTGCAGTTCTGAAACTCAAGGAATCTATAAAATTATAGGAACCAATGAATAAAGTTGGTGTCACCCAGTGCGATAACTAATGGTGTCAGCCACATGGACCACATGGACCTCCTCTCTTACCAAACCATACAGAAGCCTTTGTAATGTCTTGTACTAATGTTGCTCGTAAATCGTAATTCCTTTATGTTGCAGAATGTAGACGTCTAATGCTAATAGTAGTGACATAAACAACTAGCAGAATTAAAATAACAAAAATGATATTTTTTTATTCAATCATTTGCTATCAGATCAGCAATTACATCATTAAAAATCTGATTACCAAATTCTAAATATAATATTTGGACTATGGAGGACAGAAAGGTGCCGGCAGCTTATACAAGCATTATCATAAAATAACTAGATGTTCGCCCGTCCTAAGACGGTTGAGAAGAATTTGAGAAATCAGCCCACGGACCGCAAATCTGCGGGTCACATGTTCGACAATAGGCTATCTTTTCATGTCCCTATTCTGAGGCTTGAGAAGAGGTTTTGAATTGCTGAAGATTCATCTGTTTATTCAGCTGAGTTGACAGAAATAATAATGGAATCTCTTAGGTGGATACTTGATGAAATTTTTTTTATTTATCCACGGTTTAACGTCGACTTACGACATCAAAGGCAGTTAAAGACACTTGATGAAAAACAGAAGCTGATTATTACATATAGCGATATAAAAAGTGTTTTAAAGGTGTGTAATGAAAGCATTTGCATTATATGATAGCGACGCTAAAGAAGTCATCATTTTATGAAATGTGTTTTTATCATGACCTCAGGCAAGACATAATATTATTATAAATAATTATTGTTGCTATGATATTATTAAGTGCCACTATATAGTGACCAAGAATCATTCGATGGCGCGGAGCAATTGTGAGTGAAGGAGTCCAGTAGTGTAGTCCTAAAAATGAAGTGGGGGGAACGCCTGCATATTGAAGTAAGCAAAAAGTGCAATCTTGCAAGAATTTTTGCATAGTGTGAGAAAAAAAGTGGGGAACGGCGTTCCCCCGTTCCCCCACTAAACCTTCTTCTTCACGTTCTCTGCCCTCAGGCAGGTTCATATGTCCAACGACGCCATTTTTCTCTGTTCTCTGCTTCTCTTTTCAGTCCGCTGTATCCCTCCTCTGCCAACATCCAGTCCAGTAGCATTGTTCTTGGCCTACCTCATCATCTTTTCCCCTCCATTCTTCCCTCAATGATGTCTCTTAGTAGGGTGTCGCTCCTTAAGATGTGTCCTATCCATTTCTTCTGCCGCCCCGTATAGTGCCTATCAGTGATCTTTTTTCTTCCACCAGCTGTAAGATTTCCTCATTCGTTCTTCGCTCCACCCAGCTGATTTTCTCCATTCTGCGCCATATCCACATCTCAAAGGCCTCCAGTCGTTTTATGTCTTCTTGCCTCATTGTCCATGTCTCAGAGCCGTATAGGACAACACTCCACACTAGTGTCTTTACCATTCTCTTCTTCAGCTTCCTGTTTAGACCGCCTCTGAGGAGCTCCCCTCTTTTGTAGAATGCATCTTTTCCCATAGCTATTCTTCTTTTCACTTCCACATGGCACCTTGCATCCTCTGTAACCACACTTCCCAGATAGCAGAACTTCTTCACCTGTTCTATTTCTTCCCCATTTAATGTGGTGTTTATTGTTTCTTCCCCTCTCTTACTTATCTTCATGACCTTTGTTTTCTTTATGTTTATTTTCATGTCATAGTCCATTGATATGCTGTTTAAGCGGTCCATCATTAGTTGTAGACCTTCCTGACTGCCTGCCATCATCGCTTGATCGTCTGCAAATCTCAATGCTTTCACCATTTTCCCACCCACTTTTACCCCCTCTTCCAGCTCCTCTAACGTTTCTCTAACAATTTCTTCTATGTAGATGTTGAATAGAATTGGTGATAGTGGGCATCCTTGCCTCACTCCTCTTCCTATTTTTCCGGGTTCTGAGTATTCTCCATCGATTCTTATCTTTACTCTTTGTCCCATGTATAGATTGCCTATCAGTCTTCTTTCTCTCCAGTCCACTCCTATTCGTCTCAATATACACCACTGTGAAGGACTTAATCAAGGTCCCTACACAGAAACCGTTTCAGAGGAGGAGATTCGAACCCTTACTCTCTGTGTTGTTCGTCGAATATTATAATAATAGTTTCCAGCGTTTAATGACATCTTATGCAGCCAGGACTGTTGACGTCGACCTCCTC
>JACEVL010001185.1:0-50661 GCA_020284085.1 Aporrectodea caliginosa
GAACAATAAAAGTTCATGTATACGATGCCATCGACTACTACAGCCAGCGTTGTCCCCACTGAAATTAACAAGATGTAAGGACCTAACTCATTGTACTAAGTGATGACAATTTGCTTAGATACTGCATTCCTTAAGGTAAATTAGTTACCTGTGTAGTGCGGAGTTAAAATAAATAAACTTAAGTTGTCTTATCGTGTGTTGACCCAGCCCAGCCAAGTTGCTCAACTCATGTGTTCCTTTGTATAGCAACATCTTGAGCTGTGTACGAGTTCAGAGAGAAACATCGGAGTGGTTCATACTTGTCAGTGGATTAAGAAACGGTGATCTTACCTTTGTACGATTCCAATGGAGGACAAATCGTGGAGCCCCCATTTCATTGTGACACGATGGTCGCAGCTATCGGGAGCGGAAGTCTCTACCGATTTAGATTCTGACACGATATACAGTTGGTTAGAGAGCTCGCCTTGTAACACGCAGAGTACAACCTGTCTCAGAAATGCTTCCTTGCCCGGATGCTATATACAAATAAACTATATTTTCCCTAGACCTGGCTATTTAAACCTTCTTCATTTCCCCTTATGACTAGCCCTAGCTCTTCTTCCTCTATGTTCCCCTGATGTACAATAAAGCCTCTCATTCAATTCATTGGTTGCATATATAAATTTTTGTTTATTTGTTTGAATGTATTAATCTTGCCATGTACAGTGCTGTGCTTTTGCTAGTGCTTCTCAATAAAGGATATACTTACTTACTTACTTACTTTCGAGTTACGAGACGGTTACTGTGTAAGGATCTTGAGCCAGTCCTTCGCTAATAATTGCTCAGCAATATCGATTAATGCTAGAATGTGGGGCTTAAATTAATAAATGCGTAATAATGATGATGGTGATGACGAAGACAACGACGACAACGATTATGGTGATGATGATGACGATTTATGATATAATTATATGCATTTCATCGACACAATTCTCAGAAATCATTAGCTCTGTTTAGACACCTTTAATTGTGACTTTCGGAGGCTATAAGAGTCGCTTTCTTTGCAGTGTATAACTATTATTACGTTCTCGTAAGTTTATTCTTTTTTCAGCATTATATACAAAACATAACTCAATTACTGCCCGACCGTTGGCAGTGCCAGTTCAAAGCCTCGAGAAAAGAGGAGGGCTCCCTCTAATCATCTTCGTTACGACTCATTTTCGTGAATCAGCAACTAACCAAACCATTATAATTATAATACGTTTCTGAATTGTCTGCAACGGCCTTTGATGTCATAAGAGGACGTTGCACTTTGAATAGTAATAATAATTTAGAGGTATCCGAACAGATCACAACATTATTAGGTTAGGTTAGTTACTGTTTAACGACTACAACTTCTACTAATTGCTTCTTACTTCCGAATATGTTTAACCTTCGCAGGACGAAGACATTTACGATGATACACGGAGGACGAAGAGGGGTAATTTTTACCCCAAAGCAATTTTTAACATCTCAGCTCATAGGTAAGGCACAATAAAAAATGAAGTATCAATTCTAATAGCTCAAAGGTCAAGGAATCGATCTATCGTAGTGAGAATAGTCTGTCATTACCACTTTCCAAGATGGCGGCCAAGATGGCCGCCAAAACAGAGAAATATGCATATTTCGACTCATAGGTAGGCTACAATGACAAATGAACTCTCCACTTTCATAGTTCCGGGGTCAAGGAATCCATTTATCGCAGTTAGAATAGTCTGTCAATACCATTTTCCAAGATGGCGGCCAAGATGGCCGCCAAAAACAGAAAAATATGCATATTTCAGCTCATAGGTATGCTACAATGACAAATAAACCCTCCACTTTCATAGTTCCGGGGTCAAGGAATCCATTTATCGTAGTGAGAATAGTCTGTCAATACTCATTTCCAAGATGGCGGCCAAGATGGCCGCCAAACACAGAAAATATGCATATTTCAGCACATAGGTATGCTACAATTTCAAATAAACCCTCCACTTTCATAGTTCCGGGGTCAAGGAATCCATTTATCGTAGTAAGAATAGTCTGTCAATACTCATTTCCAAGATGGCGCCCAAAATGGCCGCCAAACACAGAAAATATGCATATTTCAGCACATAGATATGCTACAATGACAAATAAACCCTCCACTTTCATATTTCCGGGGTCAAGGAATCAATTTATCGAATTGAGAATAGTCTGTCAATACTAATTTCCAAGATGGCGCCAAGATGGCCGCCAAACACATAAATATGCATATTTCTGTGTTTTGGCAGCCATCTTGAAAGTAGTATTGACAGACTATTCTGACTACGATTAATGGAGTCCATGACCCGCAACTATAAAACCAGAGGGTTCATTTGTCTTTCTAGTCTACCTATGAGTCAAAATATGCATATTTCTGTGTTTGGCGGCCATCTTGCCGCCATCTTGGAAAATGGTAATGACAGACTATTCTCACTACGATTTTTGGATTCTTTTTGACCCCGGAACTATGAAAGTGGAAGGTTCATTGTCATTGTAGCCTACCTATGACAGCTGAAATATGCATATTTCTGTGTTTTAACGGCACTCTTGGCCGCCATCTTGGAAACTGGTATTGACAGACTATTCTCACTACGACAAATGGATTCCCTGACCCATAAACTATGAAACTGGAGAGTTCATTTGTCATTTTAGCCTACCTATGAGGCTGAAATATGCATAACTGTGTTTTGGCCATCTTGGCCGCCATCTTGAAAGTGGTAATGACAGACTATCTCACTACGAGAGATCGATTCCTTGACCTCCGGAGGCTATGAAAGTGGAAAAGTTCATTTTGTCATTGTAGCCTACCTATGAGTTGAAATATGCATATTTCTGTTTTTTGGCGGCCATCTTGGCCGCCATCTTGGAAAGAGGTATTGACAGACTATTCTCACTACGATAAATGGATTCACTGACCCATAAACTATGAAATTGGAGAGTTCATTTGTCATTGTAGCCTACCTATGAGCTTAAATATGCATATTTCTGTGTGTGGCGGCCATCTTGGCCGCCATCTTGGAAAGTGCACTCCAAAAATTATTGCAACTATTGAAATTGAATTCCACGGTAAATTCAGTAATTTATTTCTGATTACAGGTTACTTATGAAAAATATCTTTGAAAAATGCATATTCACCATGAACGAATAAATAACGACGTCGAGGACGAAGAGGGGTAAATTTTACCCCAGGACACTTTGGACTCAAAAATCTTCTTCCCCATCATGACGTTTCCCTGGCTTTGGTGTCAGAATATGTCAGAGGTATTAACTTGTAAACACATGGAATGTCAAATTGTAACTGCCTACGGTTGCTCCGCAACCAGCATTCAAACACCCCTGGGGTAATTATTTACCCCTCTCCGTCCTGCGAAGGTTAAAGTATTTACGGAAGTCATTTTCATGCCCATCTATAAACACACTTAACACTCATAAGGCGCTTCTTTTGCTTCTTGGTCGTAGAAGGACGGGAATAAACTGCTGATTTTACGTTTAATAATTTGTTTAATTATTGTTTTGTTTACCTCATTTGTAACTTCATTGGATAGCAATATGATTTTATCTGCGATAATGACATCCCCTTGACATTTCTCTCGCTTTCATTTCACTTAAAGCTTGAAAATACACAGCTCACTGACTTGTAACAGATTCATCACGCTATTACTCATAGACCTAAAACTGACACATCTAACAGAACCACTCGTCTGCTTTAACTTATATATGGCAAAACAATTATCTTCAACAGTTATCAACGTTAGTTTGGAATAACACAGAACCGTTAGTTGTTTTCTTGCTATTTAACGACACTACCACTTAGCAAACGTGATTAGCGTCGCCCTCCTCCTTTCTCCAGGCTTCGGACTGGCACTACACCGCTCTTCTTCTTTCACTTATATGGCGAATATCATACTTAAACGAGATGTGTAATTAGTTTCAAAATTTCTCACCGTTCGTTTCGGCATAACACAGACATAAAATTTAACTCAGCCACTGCCCGTAATCTGGTAGCGCTAGTCCAAAGCCTGGATAAAGAATGAGGGCGACGAAACAAACCCTAATATCCAAAGATGTTAAATTAATGCTGTAATCTCTCAGTGATAGTCTGAAGCATGGGTAAATGTTTGAAAGCAACGTTAAACATACTTATTATAACAGCGTCGCTAACCAGCAACTAGCCGATTGTGCTCTTGCTTGATACCTGAGTGACAACGGTCCAATGCATCGAATGAAAAATCCAAACAACAATCGAAAACGATACAAAGGAAGTAGGTATAGGAAAATTTTCGTCAACGCCCATTGATATCATATTTATTACAACGCTCAATATCATAAGACGACGTTTAAAGGTTTCAACTACAACTGATGCTAATAGCTACTTGCAAGAGAACATGTAGAGCTTCTAAACTATAAGTGAGAACCTTACGAATTAGTTTATTTAATATAATATGCTTTGGGTTAGAACTGAGGCTTACCTTATATTATAAAGTTTCGGTTCAACCCTTTAAGCATGTATTGTCTATCTGTCTGATGGATTCGTTTGGCTGTGTGTATCTAAGTCTCGTTCGGTCTGTCTGTCTGTTTGTTTCTCTGTCTCTGCCTCTGTCTCATACGCTGGTTCTCAGCTGATTTCATGACAGAGAAAGAGATTGCATAGCTCCAGTAGATTCATCGATTTCTGTCGACGTGTTCAGAATGATCACACCAGAGCTTTCATCTCCATTCATTCCAGACTAAGACTCTCTCCCTGTCTCTGTCTCTCTGTCTCTCTGTCTCTCTCTCTCTGTCTCCTGTCTCTGTCTGCTGCCTCTCTCTGTCGCTCTTTGTCTCTCTTTGTCTCTCTGTGTCTCACTCTGTCTCTCTGTCTTTCCCTTTCTGTCATTGCCGACTGATCTTCTGGACGTAGGCCTGATCATGGCATTGTCTTGATTTTGGTCTGCTATCGGTTGATCCCCGTGCAACTGCCGAGGCCAAACACGAAACACCTTCTTTTCGGCAGTACACAACTTTCTTCCGCTAGATGTCTCAGAGGACAGACACCAATTAATTCTAAAAATAGCTTACGTAATGTTTTTATAAATCATTACACCAGGATGAGAAGGGGAGAGGTGACATTTCACCTAGCAAGAGAGTCCTTCGTGAAAATAGCTCTGGAATTTTTGAGTAATATTATTATGGTATTATTTTCAGTAATATAATATTTTATTACCCGTTAAACCATTTGCTTAACGAAGTTTGATACCGTCCATTGCGACCTGTCCAACCCGTGTTACACGGGCCGTGTAAAAAATCCACGGTGATTTTTTCGACAAGGTTATCTCCCAACCTGATCCATGGTGTAGTTGTAAGCGCTCTGGACTGTCAACCGGGAGGTCCGGGGTTCAAATCCCCGCCAGGGCAGAGATTTGGTCCGAGATCCCTCGCTCACCTGACCCCCTATAATGGCTACACTGATCGTACACCATCGGTGGGAAGTTGAGACGGCGAGGGAGAGGACTATAATGCCGATGTTATGAAATGAAGTCGTTAGCAATTCATACCCATAACTGCCACATGGCTGACTTAAGGAACTGCTCGTCTTATTCTTTTATCTCCCAGCAGTGGAACCAAATAGGTTCCTTCAAAGTATTCCCTTTCTCGCCAAATATCCAGATTATGCGATTGCTTGTAGTGGCTGTAACTATTTTGTGATCAAAAGGTATGTCTTCGGTTCAATTCTGTTCAGTTAGGACACCTTTAAAAAGATTAAATCTAGGCTATAAATTGGTTCAACGCCTTCCGTCGATTGGATGCTTTCCAATCCTTATCTGTGTTCAGATACCAGAAACTATATAAGCCACATCATACTCGTATATAAAGTGCAGGTTAATTCACAATTACTAAGACAAAAAATCGATTTTTCGCATTCACTTGGTCAGTCTGTTGTGTTCTACTAATTTCTCAAGCAGCCACAAGATGTCGTTAAAAACTAATTAATATTACTCTGAAATTAAGTATACCAATTGCCACTTACAAACACCTCTAAAACCATTGATATAATTATTCACTATTGGCAAACTAATCTTTGTCGGCGGCAACGGCCTATGTTGTCATAAGCTGCCGTTAAACTGTGGATCCAATCAATTGCGTTAAAGACACTTTCATTTTCTTCCTTCAAAAAGAGGCTCAAAACTCACTATTTCTCTTTGACTTTCAAGCACTTGGATATATAATTGAATTTTCCCCTGGCGGCTGACTCACTATCCGTTCCTCAGACTCACATTTCGGTGTACCCTTGAGCGCGTAACAAATTTAATTAACAATAACAATGATAGTAATATTATATGTGTTAGATGTACGCGATAACAACGTTTTTTAATATGTGAGATATATAAACCACATAGATATTAGGGACCTACATATTAGGCCTATTGAGCGTTAAAAATTAAGTCAAACTCAGCAATAAATAGGCCTATATAATATAAATATCTATACATCTTACGATATCTAAAAATTACAAAAGCAATTTCGTTTGCATCAGTGGACACCCTTTCTTCAGAAATCTTTCACGATATATTTGTGCATAGACCATGCCAGCCTGTTACCTATTATAGCCGTCTTTTGTCTCTGTGGGCCGAGCAACAATTCTTCTGCTTTTATCTTAAGAAAATATTTGAACGATACTGTGTCATAACGAGGACGATCAAAGACGACCTCCTCCTGTGTCCAGGCTTTGGACTTGCACCACCTGATAGCAACAATCAAATTAAATTCGACGATGCTACCAGTAGTTTCAAGTGTTTAACGACATCTTGTGGCTACTGGGGCCTTTATCATACGCAACTCACTTTTCTCCTATAGACGAATTTAATTAATTAATTAATTAATTAATTAATTAATTAATTAATTAATTCATTCATTCATTCATTCGTTCATTCGTTCATTCAAGAACTTTTTACCACGCCAGATGTTCAAAGATATTTACTAGCAGCTGTCTGAATCCTCGTTTAGCCTCACTCTCAATACTATAATCCAATCCAATTTGCCCCATTAGAACTATACCTATTATAGTGCTGAACAGTGCATTATCTAGGCCTAAAGCTATAATAGTACTATAGTCTCTAATACTATAACTGCATAATCATGCATTGATGTTACTTGTTGCGTCTTGACAGCAAGTTTTGAAATAAACGAAAATACAGTAAGATGATTCGCGTCGCCCTCCACTTTTATCCCGGCTTCGGACCGGCACCACTAGTGTCGTGCCAAATGCTTTGACGTTTACCTTACCCTACTGGCTAGGTGCTGTTGAAGCAGGTGCTGGCAGAAAGATGTCGTTAAACTCACAATACTGCGAATATTGCTTCGATCTGCTAAGACACCTTTAATTGCTTTTCAAACTAGGCTATATATTCGATATTTTCGCAAAATCATTGACTTGTTCTTAAGATGGAATTATGCTGTTAAACAATGAATATTAATGACATAGTAAAGTCCTGTTTCGATGCCTTTAAATGGTGTCTCTCAGACTCCATCAAATCTTTGGTTTTAACTGTATTGTACATCATTTTGAATTGTCTTCAGCGGCCTTTTATGTCAAATGATGACGTTATACTTTGGAATAAAAAAATCGTTGATTTTTGTATAATTGTATAATTGTATAATTGTAGAGCTGAGCTGTCCACTGATTACTGTTTAATTATGTTAACGGCTTTGGCAGCCACAATATGTCGTTAAACATTGGATTCCACCAGAGCTATTTATTGCAGTATATATGGCTCTGCTATTATTCATTAAGTAGCGACACCTTGTGGCTGCCATAGTCCTCGTATTGACCGCTTCTGAAGCAAAGCAATCGGCGTGAAGAGATTCTGACAGGTTCAACCATTTATTTTTTGGGCATCGAATGCCGTTGGCTTTGACAAGAAAATTTCATTGTACATTTAATGAGCAAACAAATCATGAACTCGCGATTGAAGGAAATTGTGAAGCATTTATAGTTAAAGATCTTTAAGCAGAACATTACATTAATAACTTAGATCAGGTTAGATGCTCTAAAACGACACTGCGCCGTAACAAAGTGTGTCGCCGTCCTCCTTTATCCGGGTTTGGGAGTGTCAGTGGCGGTGTTAAGTCCGTTATATAATTATAATATATAATTATCTTCGCTTAATAGAACAGACTGACAAACCGCCGTGAGTTACATAATGGAAAAGAAGACAGAGCTAATTATGTGGTATAGTTGCTGAGTTTACTGTTGACGTTGAGCTGTAATATGCCAAAAACCAATCTTTGTCGGCGGAAACGGCCTATGTTGTCATAAGCTGCCGTTAAACGGTGGATCCATCCATTGTATAAGACTCCGTCACTGTTCGCTTTCTAACAGCGCCAGTCCCAAGCCTGGTTAAAGGAGAAGGCGACGCTAATGGTCTATGTTACCAAACAGTGGTCGTTAAACAGTAAATAAGGAAGCATTGTATAAGTGGTACAATGCCATATTTTTCTTTTTCTTTGCATTGTATACATAGCTCCATCACTACCCTCCCAGTGGAAGCGCTAGTTCATAGCCTCGAGAAGGGAGGAGGACTTCTCTTATCATCTTTGTTACGATACATTTTCGTTAATCAGCAACCAATCCATTGCATACATTTATGTATTTTCCACGCTAGATGAATGGATCCAGAGTTTATTAAGAATGTTTTTTGCTTTTAATATTTCTTGTGTGAGGCAATTGTTGCGAGATATTGTTAAATTTGCATAAGACCATTTTATAACAATAAGTGTATCATTATACAAAGTCATGTATTACTTTATGTCTTTAAATAATGAACATTCATGGTGATCCTCTAAGGCTTTGTTTAGACACCTTTAAATGGTGTCTTTAGCACGCTATAAGTTTCTCGCTTTCTTTGCATTGTGTAAGTAGCACAATGAAATTCTTTTCCTCTTCGTTGCATTGCATACATTACTCCATGACTACCATTTATCTGTCGCAGTGCCAGTTCAAAGCCTCGAGAAAGGAGGAGGGATCCTCTAATCATCTTTGCTACGACACATTTTCTTTAATCTGCAACTAAGCAATCAATTGTTTACATTTCTGAATTGCTGACCTCTTGTGTGCCTACTAAACAAACTTTTTGAGTTCTGTACGAGTTCAGGACGAAACATCAGAGTGGTTTAGAATTATTGAGAGTTTATTAAGTAGAATGATCTCAGAGTTCCAGAAAGTTTTACGACAAGAGTGGAGAAATTATTCTGGAACACAAGTCCGTTGCTACACGGTAGGCGTGGCTTTCGGGATGTGAAGTCCTTCGCTAATAATTGTTCAGCACCATCGATTAATGCTTGGATAAAGAATGAGGGCGATGAGAATGGCCCTAGAATCCATAAAATGTTGTTAAACACAGAACACTACATCTGCAGTTTGGCAGTGCCAGTCCGAAGCCTAGAAAAATTAGGTGGGCAACGCTAATAATCTTTTTAACAACAGCGTCGTTAACCCTCAGAGGCTAACCTATAAAAAAATCACACATTGGATAACCTGGGGTGAATTTTTCACCCCTCACTATTTGAGTCATCTGATATAAAATTAAACCATGTTCAATCAACAATGGTAATTGTACCAAGTTCAACATAAAACTGCTAAACTAGGAAACCTAACTAAAGTCAACTATCAGCACAATCATCGAGTCTACAGTCATCTACACACAAGTAACGCTTAGCAGCAGATAACCGTCGAGACATCTTTCACACAAATAACCAATAAAAATGGCCACGGTATGACGTCAGTCACGTGATCATTCATCCAAAATAAGTAAGACAAAATATATGGAATTAAGCAAAAGTCATCTATGAACAGATACACAAAGGCGCACGGCATAACTCCAAAGCTGTAAAAAAATTCAGCGCAAATACTGACAGTGGGGTGAAAAATTCACCCCAGGTTAGCCTCTGAGGGTTAAACAGCAAATTACTTACTGTGCTACTGCTTTATGCCCGGGAGGCAAAACTATCATCAGACCATCTAAAAATCATTCAAAAACTAATCGAAAACGCTGAGAAGAAAATACAGTAGTAATAGCAAATTGTCGTCAACGTCCATTGATGTCATTTGACGACGTTTAAAGTTTCAACCTCAACTGAAACTAATTGCTACTTGCTTCAGAAAATCCTGTATTTCTAGACTAAAAGTGAGAACTTTTCGAATTAGTTTACTTAATATATAAGGTCAGATCGATGTTAATGGCCTTGTCAGCCGTAAGAAGTCGTTAAACTCACAATACTGCGAGTGACGCTACGATCTGCTAAGACACCGTTAATTATCTTCCAAACGACGCTATATATAAATGACATTTTTGCCAAATCGTTACCTCCTGTTTCATAGAATAGCAGTCCATTGATTTATGTTTCATTATGTTAACATCAGAAATAAGGTTGACGTTAACGACCCTGACAGCCACAAGATGTCGTTAAACACTGGATACTACCAGAGCCATTAATATCGATGCAAATGGGTCTGCCATCTATTCATTGTGGCTGCCATCGCTATTTCATATTGACCGCTTCTGATGCAAAACAATCGGCGTGAAGAGATTCTACCATTCAGGGTTAACAACCTATCTTTAGAGATCAAAGGCCGTTTAGTCTTGACAGATAAATTCCATTGTACAGTTTTTAGATACATCGCTCATTAAACATTTTCAATGAGCAAACTGTGCCATGAACTCCCGATTGAAGGAAGATGTATAAGCGGACCAACCATTACCGTAGGTTAGTTACCGTTTAACGACGTTGTGTCATACAAAAAGATGAGTGGCGTCGCCCTGCTCCTTTATCAGGGCTTTGGACTGGCATCACCAGTGACTGGCCCAAGTCCGTTGACTTTGACCTTACCCTTTATATATTATTGGCTGAATGCTGAAGAGGCAGGTGTTAGCGATGCTTAGTTAATCGCCTCTGATTCGTGAGAAAATCGGAGGCGCCATATATAAATAATAATAGATATAAATAGTTAAACAACATCAAGTGGCATCAAAGTCCGTTAACGTCTATAGAAAACTCCTCTTTTACAGTTTAATAGAGTTCATGGACCGTAAATTTCAGACATATAACGTCGCTCGATAGCTTTTTAAAGGTGTCTAATCCAGTGATTTCCAAACTTTCAGAAGCTGCAACCATTACGTTGCTATTCAACGTAATAATAACAATAATATTTATTTTGGTACTTTTTATAGCAAGTGTACTTCTACTGATTTTTTATGTTCAACTATGTTAAATTTAACCAACTCCGTATTTAAGTATTTAAATATATTCGACCTAATTCCAACCAATTGCTTATTTAAGTATATTCCATCTAAATCTAACAATTATTATGTCTAAAACGGCGCACCTGGATACGTGATAATAATGTTTTCCCAGGTTTGGGATGAAGAAAACGACGATAAGTATCGACGAAAGATATCGACTATAGATAGTAGCGCTACATTCGTTAAGAAATCGACGACAGAAATCTTTATATAAAGATGACAGAACGTCGATTAAGTCACTGTTTGTACAGTTTTCGGTTTAGAAAGTTCACTTAGTAGCGGTTCACTTAGTAGCGGTTCACTTAGTAGCGGTTCACTTAGTAGCGGTTCACTTAGTAGCGGTACACTTAGTAGCGGTACACTTAGTACACTTAGTAGCGGTTCACTTAGTAGCGGTTCACTTAGTAGCGGTTCACTTAGTAGCGGTTCACTTAGTAGCGGTACACTTAGTAGCGGTACACTTAGTAGCGGTTAACTAGCAGCGGTCTAACACTAGCCGCTGCAGCGGTCTCATTCTAATTTGTTGTTGTATCACTAGTGATTATTAGTGTTTTGTCCAATACGGCCTTTAAGTCAAAATTGTTGATTATATATCTTCCCATTTGTTAGATTAGCGATTAAACGGAAAGTAGCCATTGCTTTAATTGCACTAGGCTTCGCAAAGGTAATGTACAATAGAACGGTGAGAACTGTTCGTGATAATTACGCACCTCTTTTAAGTGTGATATTTGCCCTATAAGTAAGAGCAGACTGCAAGTCTTGATGTGTAACAGTTCTGGTTCTTGCAGATGATAATAAAATAGCTTTTTTATAAGTTGATTATAATAAGGATGTTTATTATGTCACTGGAACAGTGATAACTGTTCAAAAATAATTTATGTTAATCCAGTGCTTCCGAATCCTGGTGTAGCGGCACCGAGGTTATGGTCTGTGCTGCTGCGGCTGGATGGCAGAATATGTCGAACATAAAATATATGTTTTAGAAAAACTACCGATCATCTCTACTAGTATAGGGCTACATGGCTATTTTGGACAACTAAAGCAGTGTAGAAATAGTCGCAACTCTGCGCTCGAATACATGAAACGTTGATAGTCATGAAAATACAGAACTGAATGACTTTAAACAATGGTGCATCGCCTGGATAAAGGTCGGAAACTACTGCATTAAACTGTGATCCTGATCACATTAAAAGTGTTGCATTACGACAAAGGAACGGTAAGGACTGTTCACCGACGTTAACGGCCTTTGTAGCCATTCGATGTTTGTCGTTAAGCTTGCCTATCCATCCAGCAGATTGTTTTAAGCGCTTTCCTTAGACACCTTTGAAACGTTGTTTCCTAACCTATATAGTTATGAGACGCGGTTGAAAATAATATTATGGCTTTGATATCATTACACGTCGTTAAACTTCGCATTAATAATAAAAGCAATAGGTGAGAGTGCCTTCGTTAGACACCTTTAAAACCTTATTTATTGGTGTTATATAGGAATGGGCCACGGTAGCAGATACGTTT
Organism: Aporrectodea caliginosa; assembly: GCA_020284085.1. NCBI lineage: Eukaryota > Metazoa > Annelida > Clitellata > Crassiclitellata > Lumbricidae > Aporrectodea > Aporrectodea caliginosa. The sequence goes on from JACEVL010001185.1 coordinate 12,816, forward strand.
AATGAAGACTTCCTGGTTGCTGCAGTAAAAACGAAATGCTAACAGTGATAGCTGTTAAAAGAATTTTCTACCGACGCCGACGGCCATTGTTGTCATAAGTTGTCGTTAAACTCTGGATGCTGATGAATTGATGATAATAAAAACGTCACCACTGTCCTTACTCTGGTAGTGCCAGTCCCAAGCCTGGAGAAACGAGGAGGCGAACTCAACGACCCTGTCAGTCACAAGGTGTCGTTATGGGGGGGGGGGCCGTGGCGCATTGGATAACATCTGGCACGTAGACCGAGAGGTACCGAGTTCGAGCCCCCGTTGGGCGGATATGCTTTGTAGGCTGCTATTAGCACCGTTGTATTGCAAGCTGTCTGTTCTGTTAGTAGTTAAGATTTAAATTGCATAACATGTAAATGTACAGCGCAGTGCGTTTGTCAGGCGCTTATTAAAGAAAAGATATTATTATTATTATTATTATTATGCACAGACTGAATAATGCTAGATGAGAATTTTACCAAATTGAAAAGTGAGAATTGTCTACAGCAATTTTTTCTTATCGACTTGCCAGACGATGTCGTTACACAATAGCACCAACACCATTAGTCAGTAGTTGCTGTTATCATTATCGTTATCAGAAAATGGTTCTGCATCTATCTTCACAATTAAAACACTTTAAAAACACATTGCATCGACAGATTCTCTACAACTAATCACGCTTTCGCCAGATGTTCATGGCAACGTTTGTTCTTTATCTCGTTGGTCTGGATAATCGTTGCCTTGGCAGCGTTTGTCTTTAATCTAGTAGGCTTTGGTGTCGTGATAATGAAAAATAATATACATAATTAGTACACATAATTAATATATGACATCTTGAGCCCATTAGAGGGATAAAAGGCAGAACATATGAATAAACAAAATCATCGGAAATAAAAAAATTAAATTACCTAAAACCACAGTAGCCATAAACACCGGAAACAACTAATTACGTTGCAATCTGTTTTAACACCTTTACATTGTTGCTGCAGAGACTATATATAGATCATAATAATTAATTAATGTATTAATATAAAATTATTAGGCCAGGTTAAACTCACAATAATGCTCACTATATTACGATCTGTTTGGACAACTTTAAAGAGCTTTCCACCGACGCAATATATGCGACATATTCACTCAATCATTAATCCAGAGGAAAGCTGCTGCTCAGTAATATATATAAAATTATAACGTGGTGGATCCGTTCACGTCCCGGATGTGAGCGGAATCCAAGCAACTATATTCACGCCCGTCACGCTAGTGGCTAAACATGTCACGTGAACATGCTTACTTCCGTTGGGATTTTTAAATGGCGGACATCTTGAGGGTCGGTTAGGGTCAGGTAAGACGCCGTGAGGGTCGGTAAGGGTCAGGGTTAGGGTTTGTGTCGTCATTAGAAATTAAACATCGCCAACAATCTTCCACCGCATTCGGGAGCGTTTGTCTGTCGGCTCCTTTCACGTGCACAAAATCATGTGACATCCATTGACCAATTGCGTAGCGGGCGTGACTCAAGTCCTGTGTATACAGTCACGTCGGGCGTGACTGTATCCACGATCAAATTACAAACTAAGGTTGACGTTAACTGCCCTGACAGCCACAAGATGTCGCTTCACACTCCATACTACCAGAGTCACCCATATACAGGTGAGTAAAGATGGCTCTTTTATCATTCATTGTGTAACGAAATCTTGTGGCTGCCAGGTCCCTAACATCGACCGCTTCTAACGCAAAGCAATTGGCCTGAAGACATTCAGCCAGGATTAACAACATAATTGTCTTATGGGAGTCAATAGAAGAATTCCTTTGCACAGTTATCAGTTGCATCGCTCACTAAACGTTTTTATTGAGCTAATTATGCCATGAACTCGCGATTGAAGGATACTGAAAGGCCTATAATGTTTAAAGTTGTCTGAGTATATCATAAACATTATTAGGTTAAGTTAGGTTTGTTGTCTTTTAAAGACGCTGTGGCATAACAAAGATGGGTCACGTCGCCCTCCTCCTGTACCCGGGTTTGGGACTGGCGCCACCAGAGTAGGATCAGTGACGGAGCCACCTCCATTGACGCTGACCTTATGCTATGTATTGGCTAGGTGCTGTTGAGGGAAGTGGTAGCGATTGCTTAGGTTACTAATAGCTAAAACTTAGTTAAATAACATCTTCTGGCATCAAAGGCCGTTAACGTCGATGGAGAAGCGAATCGTTGAGCGCCTTGTTCACTATGTCTGTTTAACGAAAATTTAGAACATATAGCATCAGTTGAATACTATTTAAAGGTGTCTTGTCTAATACAGTGCATCTCAATTTTCTGCAATACCCCATCGAAGCGCCCAGGTCTACTCGCTCATCATCATATTTGTCTCTATATCGGCCTCCAGTCTACTCCTATGAAATTCTGCAACCGCTCCTTGTCTATTCTGCGCCAGCTCTTTGGAATGAACTCCGAAAAGATCTTCGCCACTTTGCTCATCTCCTATCTCGCCTCTTAATTCCACCACATTCCGCTTGCATCCTCCTCTACTACTCTCCATTCCGACTGAAAACCGAACTCTTCAAGCTATCATATTCTGATTATACATTCTTGCACCACCACGCGACCGTCATCATCATCGAATTGCCCCGTAGTGCCATGCTGTTTCCTCGTTTTGAACTTCCCGTATTTACAACTGACACCGAAATGGACAAAAAACTTGGCTGTTCCGGAGTTCATTTGATATAGCGCCGGTATTTAATCTCGTCTCCCCGTCGCGGCTTTTGTGGGCGCTGAGAACTTATAAAAAACTAACATTTACATCTATAATCCTCCAGTCAGCAGCATCTGCTCGAATCCTTCAATCCGACTGTTTTGAGCACTTTCTTTAGACACCTTTAACATGCTATTCAACAATGCTATATAAGCATGAGACGTGGTTTGCAAAATGGTTAGCGAGTTCTCTTTAGACACCATTAAAACGTTGTCCGCTGGTGATATATAAAAATGGGTCACGATAGTTAATTAATGGATGGCTGTTTTTTTAGTTCTTCTTGGTTACTCAAATAACAACCAATACGAACAGTGGTAACTGTTGAAACAGTGAGAGTTAGAGAAAGAGACGAGAGACAGACAAGCTCACCAATGGTCAGATACAGACAAAGAGACAGTGACAAAGACACGGAGCAGAAAGGGAAAGGGGCGAGATGTAGATAGAAGGAGAGACAGACAAATACACAAATAGGCAAGCAGACAGCAATATAGAGACAGAGACAGAGATACTGAGACAGAGACAGGCAAAGATTCACAGGGAGAGGTTTTAAAGAGATTTTCATGATAATTTCTTATCGCTAAGTATGGTTCTTATGATCATACTTAGCATTTCTTATGATCTCGTATTCTTGTCCCTAATGCAATTTGGTGTTATTAAGACAACTTATGTAGAGCATTTTCAAAGTAAACCACTTCTGTGGGCCAAGGTAGCCAATTGGCTTTGAGCACTCACCTATAAAGTCATTCAGTAAATGGCACCTGGCCTTAATCAACGTTCTTTGTATTCAACCGCAGTGCCACGACTAATTCTATACTGCTTTAAGCTAAAAAAAATTGTCATAGTCCGATGTCAGTTGTGGAAATCAGTAGTTTTCACATTTTTGTCAGAAAATGCTGCTAACTTATTATCAAGAGGTGGCACAACTAGAGGAGGTTCACTGCAACCTCTGTAAACACTGGTGTAGAGGCCTTGAGAGAGTCCTTCACTCACAGTATATCAACGCCATCGATTGATCCTTGGCCATTAGATAGTGGCGCTTAAAAAATACATAGTAAACGAACAACTAAAAATAAGTATTTGTGTGGTGCTTTACGGTGTCAAGTGAACATTTGGACGGTAGATGCAAGATGTCGTGTTTAATGCCTATTTAATTAAAATTACGTTGTTTACACACCTTTAAATAGCTTGCTTTATAAGCTATATAGAGTTTTTAAGCGAGAGTTTGGTTCAATAGAAATTGGTCGAGTTGTGCAAACTTATGGATTTCATGGATTCATCGCAATCAAACAAATCTTGCGCAAGCAAATAGTCCGAAGTGCGAAGAAATAATCGAAAGTTTTAGCTTGACTGTAGTTGTGAGCTAGATATTTTTCTGTTTCTCGAGCCATTTGCGCGGTCAACTTATACTGTGGGGTTTTATAAAAAACGAATGTGTATTAGATGTACAGAAGAGAGACAGATGGAGAGACAGAGAGACAGAGAGACAGACAGAGAGAAAGATAGGAAAAAGTAGTAGAAGTGTCGCAATATATGACGTTTCAATTGTTTTCTTATAGCTGTGGTTTTTCAATGTTGTTAGTCGTAGGATGTCCTGTCCTCAAGTTGTCCTCGACCTACTAGGTGAGGACAACGGACACAGAGGTCACGCGCTCTCTCTCTCTCTCTCTCTCTCTCTCTCTCTCTCTCTCTCTCTCGTAGGCCTAGTATCTGCCGACTGCATTTTACATAATAGAAGGCGCTCAGACAAGGCGAAGTATTGACAAGTATTGTTACTTATTCTATTAGTTATAATTATAGTTAATCTTTTACTCTCTCTCTCTTTCAAATTTGAATATAATTGTTTAAGCTTTAATTCTTGTTACTTGTATATTTTATTAAATTATTTATTTATTGCATATCTTCGACGATAATTTTGGTTAGATCTACGCCGCCAGGGTTTGACTTGTAAGAAGATATTCCTGAACATGGCATATCTAGAGAGGTACACTTTGAGATTAGGTGAAAAAATCTCATGGTCATTTAGGAAGTTTGAGAGCCAACAACTACCAACACTATAAAACAGTGGACATTTTCGACAATATAGTGTCTGCGTCAGTGGCTTTAAATGAGTAGAATTCTTTACAGCTTTCAGTCGTTCTTACTTGACACGATTCTATGTTAAAATAATTTTTTTAAATTATTTCCTGAAGGTATTGTTGCATCTTGATTCTGGAAATATTCGCCGGGTGAATCGCTCTGGGTTCCGTGAGCAAATGACTATTTTGTGTAGGCGACACTGCCAAAAGATGGTGAAAAACATTGGTCTACTATAATTTGGCATCCGCAAGATGTCGTTAAACTCTTCAATTGATGAAAAACATCAATACGAGGAGCGTGAATATTGCGATTTAATTTTTTATGCTATGTACACACCTTTAAATCGCTTGCTTTCAACGCTATATGGAACAAAACAATAGCTTTACTTTCGAATTTTAGAACGGTGGCAGTCTGTTGTGTATGTTCTAACAAACATTAATTAGTAATAATTAACAAATCTGTAACCCTTTTTTCGCATGGTATTTAATTACTCCAATTTCTAAATCCTAAAACTCCTGTTGGCTTGTGAAATCATTGTTTCAGATACAAGCCGAATTCCTCCGCTTGTGAGTTCAAACGCACAAGATGGAATGATGGACGTTTCACATCTCTTCCAGCTGATTCATTAGTTCAGAAAAGCAGACCTAGATACATAGTCAGTCGGTCTTTCAGGAAATCAAATACAGAAGCTAGATAAATGGAATAATTGAACCTCACGATTCATACATATGTATAGCGCTATCTAAAGTGTACTTTGATACATAAATTCATAAATACACATACATGCACGCGCACGCACACACACATATATGTATATATATATATATATATATATACATACATATATATATATATATACATATATATATACATATATATATACATATATATACATATATTATGTTATAGCACAGAGTTTTTAAACTAACCAAGCTATGTATAGAGAATGTTATACTTCAGTGAAAACTGTCCAAAAACTGCCTCCTATCAACGTCAAAGGCTTTGGTGCAATAAGATGCCGTTATAAACTAAATGTAACTAATAATTTTACAATCTGCTTAGACACCTTTAATATCATCCTTAATGACTCTATAATATTCTGTTTTCTGTCTCTGTTTCTTACGTTTGATCGAGGCATGTCTTTATTAAACGCCACGAAACAAGACTAAACCGCTAAAAAGTAATCGATTAAATATCGTAATAATTTACTACTGAAAATATGTGTGTCTGTCCGTTTGTCCTTTCGTCCATCCGTCCGTCTTTCTGCATGTTCCCTGAGGTAATGGTGTTAGTGCTGGAATGTGTTATTGTTAGTGCGTGTAACAGTGTCGGAATAAGCAGTCAGGGTTACTATTTAAATAGAATAGCAAATATTACCCGTAGGAACTATTTAACTAGTAGTTAAAACAGTAAACAGCTGTGGGATATTATAAATACCAAATGTCTATTTAAAAACTATTTAGCTGTTACCGGTTTGAGTTGCAGATAAAATGTTTAGAAACCGTGCAATTTTCTACTTGTTAATTTTAGTAACTGCATCACCTGTGTAAGCGATTCCTTTCTTTATATATTGACTTGGTGCTGTTTGGGGGAAGTGCCAGCGATTGCATAGGTTACCAATAGTTAAATAACATCTTCTGGCATCAAGGGTCGTTAACGTCGATTGAAAAATGTTTATACGTCTTTAAAGTTAGTCTTGTATTGGGTTAGCGAGCGAACGAAAAATTTCGAACAATTGGCGTCGGTTGAATACCAAGTCCTTTGACGCTGACCTTATCCAGATGCTGTTGAGGGAGATAGCGGTTGCTTACCATCGGTATGTTCCCCCCTCCTCTAAAAGGTATCGCAAGAGTGCAAACCCTAAATATTCTTGGTGTTGAGCTTACAGCGAAATTTGGCTTCTCCAGTCACATTAAACGTCTGACCATAAAAGCAAGGCAGTCCTTTTATGCACTTCGGATCCTGAGGTCTCACGGGCTCTCGGGGGACAGTTTATTTGATGTAGTTCGTGCCACTACGGTTGGTATGATGCTGTATTGCTCGCCTGTGTGGTGGGGCTTTGCGAGAGTGCAGGAACGGGAGGCCCTTGAGGGAATTATCCGAAGGTTGGTACGCCAGGGGTACTTACCTCCATCTTCTCCCTCATTTGAGACTCTCTGCAGCAATGCGGATACTAGACTCTTTGCCTGTATTCTGCACAATCCTTGTCATGTATTGCATAAATTGTTGCCGCCGATCAAGCAATCGCGCTACTCCCTGCGACCACGGTCCCATAACCGTGAGCTTCCCATGTTTGACAACCTGTCTCAGAAATGCTTCCTTGCCCGGATGCTATACAAATAAACTATGTTTTCCCTAGATCTGGCTATTTAAGCCCTTCATTTCCCCCTATGACTAGCTCTAGCTCTTCTTCCTCTCTACAATAAAGCCTCTCATTCAATTCTATGGTTGTATATATACATTTTTGTTTATTTGTTTGAATGTATTAATCTTGCTATGTACAGTGCTGTGCGTTTGCTAGTGCTTCTCAATAAAGGAAATACTTACTTACTTACTTAGGTTAAACTCAATTTATGTATAAATTACACTTACCTCCTTCACCGTTTCTGCCCCACATTACCCGCCTGACTGTCTGACCCTTTGAATCTTGACCTGGAACCGAATTTTAAGCCCCCACCCTGCTATCAACATTGTCTTGACTGAGCGCCTGTGCATAAACAAGCTGGTTCCCGCGACTTCGCTTTTTGAGTGCGGTAGAAATTTCGAGGTTGCGATTACGAAAACGTCAATAGAAAAATGTTTTTAGCGGTTCTTCCATAGCAATTATAGCGATTGAACGAAAATTTCGAAGATATAGCTTCGGTTGAACGCTATTTAAAGGTGTTTATGGTCCAGTGCATCTCAAACTTTCTGTTGTTGTCGACTGCAACTTTCTATAGCAGCCTTACGGCGGACCGGTGCTTTTCAATATCAGCTTACATTTTAATATGTCGTATTGAAAGTTAGATGTCATAACAATTTTTGGTCACTGTTTATTACGACCATATTTGAAACTGTTTTTACATGACCACTGTGTAGTGTTCTATTTTTAATGTTTTACACTGTGCACAATCTAATATTTATTTTTAGTACGATAAAAATTGATATTCCTGTTTTCATTCCGAGACACTGTAACGAATCACTCGCGGATCGGTAACGGAACTCGAACCACAAATCGTTATAATAATAAGTAGTATCATTTGCTTAAACGACGTCCTATACATGTATATCCAAAGCCGTTAGTTATTTCTTTCATCACGACTACCATTAATGGCTAATACCTGACTACACTATGCCATAAAACAGATGACTGACGTCGCCCTCCTCCTTCAGCGAGGCTTGGGACTGGCACAACCAGAGTACACGCAGTGGCGGAGTTGACCGTTATTTTAGTTTTCTCTGCGGACTATACAGAGTTACTTAGAAGTTATTTTAGGCATCTAAACAGTCTCTTTGGCGATTAATCAATTGAACGAAAGCTAAAACAAAATTAATATATACATTCGTTAACTACTAATATAAAGGTGTCTAGAGAGACTGGAACATTATTATTAGTATTTAAGTAAGTAAGTAAATAATAAAGGGTAAGTATATTCATTTTGAATACATCTGTTTAACGACATTTTATTGTATGACTTCGATAGGCGAACATAATATGTATACTTATACCTGCGCCCGTGATTACATGACCGTTTTATTCCACAAGCGGACAATCTCTCACGCAGATCGTTTATAATAAGAATGTTATACTCTGTATAAATGTATGTACACCAAAGTGCGGATATGCAATTTGTTCAATAAAGAATATACTTACTTACATAGTCCTCCTCTCCACCAATCTGACCTCAATGACGGTTATCAAGAGCGAGTCTCCTCTCGGGATATAACCAATCATTTTTCTCTTTCGCTCTCTTAATGTAGCTATAATAGATCGTTCTTCCCCAGTCCTTTCCAATTCTTCCTCGCTTGTTATGTCTTCCAAACAAAATTTTTTTTCATCCTATGCAAAATCCACATTTCGAAGGCTTCCAATCATTTGATGTCCTCAATGCTCATGACAAGCTTTTCGGATTCATCATAAACCGGCGAGATTACTGATGATAAAAATACACCATCTTTTGGTGCATTTGATACCAGTCCCAAGCACGCTCTTCTACTCCATCAAGTCCCAAGCACGCTCTTCTAGTAGTAGCAGTCCCTAGCCTGGATAAATGAGGAGGGAGACACTTATCATATTCGTTATAACGCAGAGTTATTGAACAGCAACTAACTGAACGGTGTTTAGAGAAACTAATGCAACGGTGAGAGCTGCTCGAAAACTATTTTCTTTCGACGTCAACGGCCTTCGATGCAACAAATTAAACGCTAAATAGTGCTGATAATGTAAATGTGCTTAGACACCTTTAAATTGGTGTTTCGTTAATGTACATATACCGGATTTTCTGTCGTTCTATTGTAAATGTTAAACTTCTGTTAAACTTTTGTGTTTTACATTTTATTGAAAAATACCGGTAAATGTTATTGAAATAAATAGATTAAGAAGTAAATGTGCATTAGGAATGGTGATCAAGAACAAACATATCTTGTATGCGACAATTGCTGCTAAATATTGTTGAATTTGCATTAGATACCAAATTGCATGTAACAAACTGTTTATTTATGAATTGTCATTTTTTTGTATGTCGTTAAACAGTGAACACTAATAACATTTCAAGGTTATGTTTGGACAGTCTTAAATGGTGTCTTTTGCACGCTATGAATTCATTTCACTGCACTGTATATGTTTTAAATTGTCGTCACCGGCCTTTGATGTCATATGACGACGTTAACCCTCATGCGACCAACATATTTCACTGCTTAATATGACCAACTGGGATCCTTTGGTACCTCAATAGAAATACCCTCATATATATATATAATATATGTAATATCATTAGTAATTTATATAGCGCCGCTATACATGTAAGCCATGATGCGTTCAGTGCTTTCTGCTCTTGCTGAAATGTCACTTTTATCTTGCTACAAGTTGAAGTGGCAACAGTTCATCGTTTACCTGTGTATTGTATTGTATTGTATTGTATCTATACATTTATATAGCGCCTCTTGCTGAGTCTCGCAGTGTACACCAATCAGAGGCGCTGTAAAAATAAAACAAATGTGTACTATTACACAATCCCCGCATCACAATATACCGTTAGAAAGGCGGTCCAGAGCTGAAGAGAATGACATACTATGGGTTGGAATATCTCGAAGGATAAAAAAGTTACAGGTGTTTAGCCATTTTCAGCTTACCGACTTGTCGCGAACCAAAGGAAATGGTAAAAAGTTTATAACTTCTACAAAAATGGGCATATTCTGAAAGTTAATATATAATTTTATTCAGTTTGAATAGCTCTTTCCAAAGATATATTGAATCACAGTTAATAAGTTTTCAATTAGAATAGTTTACAAAAAAAACCTACAATTTTTTCGAAAAAACACTATTTTTCGTAACTTTGGCCATCTGGTGTGGCAGAAGACATTAATATTTTTAAAAAATTTCTGAACAGTTTTTGACCCCATGCCATTAGGCCACTTTTGGTTGCTATTACTTTTTGAATTTCCAATTTTCGTTTTTTTCACTCCACCCTATTATTCATATGATTCGATTGCTGCTTGGATTGTATGAGTAATGAGGCTTTCACGGACATATATATATATACAATTATATATATTAGTAACGGAAAGCCGCAAGTTTGCCATGGTTTACCTTTCAAGCATGAGTTGACTTGTCGTAGAATCTCATGCAAAAGCACAATAGTCAAGGCAATTTAGGGTTAGACCTGGGCAATTGCTTCAGAAGCAATTCATTTGTTATTCTATCTTACCTCTGACCCGATACATGCATATTTTACTGTTTTTGGCGGCCATATTGGACGACATCTTGAATAGTAACATACCCACACTATTGCCACTATGAGAAATTGATTCCTTGACCTTGATAGTATTAAATTCGACACTTCATTTGTTATTACAGCTTACCTCTGACCTGGTATATACATATTTCTTTTTGGCGGCCATATTGGACGCCATCTTGGATAGTGACATTCCAACACTATTGTCACTACTATAAATCGATTCTTTGACCTTGATAGTATTAAATTCGACACTTCATTTATTATTCTAGCATGCCTATGACCTGGTATATACTTGTTTCCTGTGTTGGCGGCCATATTGGCCGCCATCTTGGTTAAAATGCATTTTTGGGGGTGATCCCGTGGTCGAATTTTGTGGAATTTTTGATATGTTATCCACAAATGAAATCTGAGCGGGAAACCTTTTAGAAAGCTTCTGAAGTAATTTTTCCCAGGTTCGAAGTATATTTGAGCTAGATTGCCTGAACTACTACTGAAGCTGGGGTCCCCACTGGATATTTGTTTTTAAAATATAACCTTAAAAGCAAAACTGGATTTCAATACACCAAAATAGTGAGCGATGTCCAAGTGACAAAGTCATAAAATACCGTTAAAAAATATTGGATAGTAAAAAAGTAGCACAAGCCGATGCCATGCTGGGGTACCCAAGGACCCCAGTTGGTCGCACGAGGGTTAAACTTTGTTCTAAATAAAATAAGTTCCATTGTAAGGTCCTAACAAGACAGAATAGAGACTAAAATCGATATATTGCTATAAATTGTTCTCAGTCCGTCTATCCATCCGTCCGACATTTGACGACATCTGGTGGCTGCCAGGGTCTTTATCCTTCTTCTTTAAATCAATTAAATGATCGGGTGAATCCAAAATTTAATATCTTCTAGCAACAACGTCGTTGACGTCTGCGAATATTATTTTGGCATAAATCGTTTTTTTCTTTCTTAGGGATTTTTGTAAGGTTTAACGTCCTTCTGATTAGGTTGTACTGCGAGAGGCGCTTTATAAGTTCATAAATAGAATAGAATAGAATAGAATAGAACAATCGTCCGTTTTAATTTACTAAGCAATTCGGAAAACTCTGTAATGTTGTAGTGAGAACATTGCATTATCCAGTTAAACACAATGAGTACTACAGTTTCAATAATGACCCAATTATCGCAGACACCTTTAAATAGTTTTACGCCGCTGCAATATATTCGACATTTTGTTCAATCGCTACTTTTATGGGTAAGATCGTTGGTGTCGGAGAATTATTTTGGCGCAATGCTCCTTTTCCTTTTTCTTTTGGATTTTTGTTCCAAGATTTAACGTCATGTTGCGACATTAAAGTGTTAAGTTTGCGAACTCTTCAAGATATCCTAATCTACTCCTGACCCAGCACACGACCACCATCATCACCAATTGCCACCGTAGCACCTTGCTTTATCCTCATCATTGACCTCCCCGGATTCTTACATGGCATCGAAATGGACAAAAGAACATGACTGTTTGTTGCGCACTTGATTTGATATAACCTGGACCAGCCTGGATAATGGATGAGGGAGAAGCTTATCATATATGTTATAACACAGCGTTATTAACTAACCAAGCGATGCTTAGAGAAACTTATGTAACAGTGAGAACTGTTCAAAAACTGTTACCTATAGACTTCAATGGTCTTTGATGCAATAAGATGTCGCTAAACACTAAATATTACTAATAATGTTAATCTGCTAAGACACCTTTAAATTGGTATTTAATGTCTGTATAAATAAGCTGCTTTCTCCTTAATTTCAATAGTTCTCCTCTTACTGATTCAAAAATGGTACTAATAATTATTATGACTAATCAGTCCAAATGGTATGAACTTCTATGTGCAACATATTACTGTTTGTCCGTCTGACCGTATGTCTCTGTCTGTCCGTCCGTCCGTCTGTCTGTCTGTCTGTTTCGTAAGTTAGTGCTGTTACGGTTGGTGTATGTTAGTGTTAGTGTATTTGCAATGGTGCTGGAATAAATGGTCAAAATGACAATTTCAATAGAATAGTAAATTTTACCAGTCGGAAACTGTTAAACTAGTATTTAAAATAGTAAATAGCCGTGGACAATCGCAAATACTAGATGCCTATATAAAATCTATTTAGCTATTACCGGTTTGATTTGCAGATATTTGCTTAGAAAGATTCAATTTTCTACCGGTTCACTTACTTAAACTGTATAATAGGCGATTCCTACTCTTGGTGAGAATTACTAAAATAGTCTCTCAATTTGAGCCCTGGATGGAGTCTAAATTTATCCCACTGGTGGTTTATGCATTTAATTTGTAATAAATAGTAAATAGGCACTTTCGATGCTATTTCAATGAGTCCATCATCTACATAGCTATTTTAAATAGTGAGGTAAATAGTTATTAACTATTCAAGTACTGTTCAGATAGTATATGCTATTATTTTAACTGGTACCAATAACTACTGTGTGTTTGTGCACGTGTGTGTGTTTGTGCATTAAAGTTTATAATATTATACGTGATGTCAGCGTTTTTATAATATACAAGTTACATAATATAGCGTACATAGAAGAGTGGATTACTTATTACGCGTTAGAAATCCAGATGCACACAGAAAACTATAAAATTATTAGAAATAAGAAAAGGCAATTGCGTTGCAGCAGTAAACACCCTTTTTTTCATAAAACTCTCACTATATATACAATTATGACCGTAGATCCCTATTGCATCGTCTTCTTAATCGGGCAACGCGCAACGATTCATACTATTGGGTTAGGAACATTTGAACGATCCTGTGACATAACGAAGATGATTAGCGTCGCCCTCCTCCTTTGTCCACGCTTTGGACTTGCACCACCAGATTGCAACAATTAAATGTAATCCGGCGATTGTAGCAGTAGTTTCAAGTGTTTAACGACATTTCTGATGTCTGCCATGGCCGTAATCCTCGACCTTACTTTGCTCCTAATGATCGAGTTGGATCGGTTGAATTTAACATCTTTTGGCAAAAAGTCGGCAGAAATTATATTGGCATAATAATTTAGTTTTTTATGTTTTGTAAGTTTCTGTTTAGCGACGCTGCGTCATAACAAACATGACTGGCATCACCCTCCTCCTTTATCCCGGTTTCGCACTGGCACCACCAGTGGCGTGTAAAGTGCGTTACCCTATATATTAGCAAGGTGCTGTTGAAGCAGGTACTAGTCGAAGGATGTCGTTAAACTTATAATACTTCGAATAATGCTATGATCTGCTAAGACACCTTTAATTAGCTTTTAACCATCGCTATATAGATGACATTTTCGCCAATTCTTTTATTACGATGGCTTATCCACTGATTAATTGAATTTAATAATGCTAATATGATATCAAGGTTGTAGCTAAACACTGGATACAATGAGAGCAATTTATACCGGTATAGATGGATCAGTCATTTCTTCATTACTTAACGACACCTTGTGGCTGCCAGGGCTCTAACATCGACCGCTTCTGACGCAAAGCAATCGGCGTGAAGAGATTCTACCGGGTTTTACCAAATAATTATCTTTAGGCGTCAAAGGCCGTTGGCTTTGACAGGAAAACTCCATTGTACAGTTCTTCGGTATATAGCTCATCAAACGTTTTTAATGAGGAAAGTGTGTCATGGACTACCTATTGAAGGAAACTGTGAAGCATGTATTATATTTAAAGATGTATAAATGGATAAAAACATAATTAACCTAGGTTGGATTAGTTGCTGTTAATGACTCTGTGCATAGCAAAGCTGAGTGGGAATAGCAACACCAGAGTAGGCCTACGATCAGTGGCGTTGACGCTGACCTTACCCTATATATTGACTAGGTGCTGCTTGGGGGAAGTTTGAACAGGTTTACCAATAGTTAAATAACGTCCTCTGGCATCAAAGGTCGTTAACGTCGATAGGAAAATTTTCTACGTCTTTAAAGTTGATCTTGTGTTGGGTTAGCAAGCGAATGAAAATTTCGAACATATTGATTGCTTAGTTATTTCAACGCGACTACCACTAGTAGTTACTACCAGAATGCTCAATATTTCGGAGTTGACAATTGGCCTAGTTTTCTCTGCGGACTATAATAAGTTATGCAACAGAGTTGGTTAAAAGTTATTTTTAGCTATCTGAGCAGACCGAAAGAGATTAAATTAATCGGTTGGTTTCCCAGTTTAACGGTAGCTTATGACAACATTGGCCGTTGCCGCCGGCAAAGATTATTTTTGGCATATTACAGCTAATCGAAAGCCAAAAACAAATATATAGAGCCGTGTAATGCCAATATAAAGGTGTCAACAGAGATTAAGTAAGTAAGTATATTCTTTATTAATGCAACTATTTAACGGCGTCTTATTTTATCAAAGACCGTTTACTTCGATAGGTACACATATTTAGACGTGCTATCATCGGTATACGTAGTCCTCCTCTCCGCCATTCTGACCTCAATGATTTGGTTATCAAGAGTGAGTCTCCTCTCGGGATATAACCACGCCTTTTCTCTTTCGCTCACTTATTGTAGCTATCATAGATCGCTCTTCCCCAACCCTTTCGTATTTCTTTCTCTTCTTGTCTGACACGCTCTGCTTCTTCTCTTCGTTTCTCCTCTCTTTCTTTCTCGTCTTGTCTTACACGTTCTGCTTCTTCTCTTCGTTTCTCCTCTCTTTCTTCTTTCATCATCATCCACTGCATCATCATCTCCATAGACATAAGTCCAGGCGGTTTTTCAATAACCTTTTCCACAACACCGCCGACAGCACCTTCTTCTTCTGCTTCTTCCTTAAGCCAGACTTCAGCTAACGCTTCTAACATGTCTTCACGTGACATATCTTCCAGTTGCTTTTCTTCAAAACCAGCCTTTAACAAGCGCTGTTTTAATCTTTCAGAAGACATCTTCTTCAGTTCTGCTTGTTTCTTGACACTTAATTTCTCCATCTTACTTCTTTACTTCAGTGCTGTCCTTTCTGGAAAACACGAGTTTTCTTTTGTGTTTGAAGTATTGGGGATTGTTCTTTGTTTGATAACAACCAACTTTTATACCTTTGTCGTTGAGGCTTTCGTTGTCGTCAATTTACCAATGATTCAAATGCGTATTCACCAGTCGACGTTGTTTCGAATCCCAGACGTTGTTTCGAATTCCAGACGTTGTTTCGAATCCCAGACGTTGTTTCGAATCCCACCGCTGCCACCAAATATGTCACCAACTCTTTTCTTTCTTAGTTGTGACCTACCTCAAGAACTTTCCTTATCTCTACATATAAATTGCTCAACGACTTCTAACTGTTTAAGAATTAAATTGACACAGTTCTTTGAATGTTTCTCCTTTCTTCAAACACAGTATTAATTAATAACAACAACTCAACTCTTGCCTTACAACAACTGTACTACACTGTATTGTTCAAATTCACTGTCATCAGCAGTTTCTAAGTTTGGCGCGCTAACTGCACGTGTAAAACAATCTACCGTCAGCCAATGTTTAGGCTACTTTAGGCCAAGCGCCCACGAGCCGACAGCGCAACTAAGGCCTAAGACTAAAACGCTTAACAATCGATACACATTATATATATATCAACCTAAAGAGCACCTGTGCTCATTATATATGCAAAACATTTGTTCACAAAAGGTGTCCTAACTGAACAGAATTGAACCGAAGACATACCTTTTGATCACAAAATAGTTACAGCCACTACAAGTAATCGCATAATCTGGATATTTGGCGAGAAAGGGAATACTTTGAAGGAACCTATTTGGTTCCGCCGATAGGAGATGAAAGAAGAAGACGAGCAGTTCCTAAAGCCAGCCATGTGGCAGTTGTGGATATGAATTGCTAACGACTTCATTTCATAACATCGGCATTATAGTCCGTTCCCTAGCCGTCTCATCTTCCCACCGATAGTGTACGGTCAGTGTAGCCATTATAACTGATAATAGGGGATGCAGGTGAGCGAGGAATCTCGGACCAAATTTCTGCCCTGGCGGGGTTTGAACCCCCGACCTCTCGATTGACAGTCCAGAGCGCTTACAACTACAACATGGAAGAGGTTGGGAGATAACTTTGTGTAACACGGGTTGGACAGGTCGCAATGGACGGTAACACACTTCGTTAAGCAAATGGTTTAACGGGTAATTACATATTATATTACTGAAAAATAATACCATAATAATATTACTCGAAAATTCCAGAGCTATTTTCACGAAGGACTCTCTTTCCATGTGAAATGTCACCTCTTCCTTCTTCTCTTCCTGGTATCCTGGTAACCGGACCTGGACCTCGACGTGATATTATCTCTCGACAACCCCTCTGACGCGGCGCAGCACTTGTGAATAAGCTGGTAATTTGCGCTTAGCTTTAGGTACCGTTTCTCAAATGAAAAATGCTCGAACATTCCGGAAGTGACCTGCAGTGCACCCGTGAAAACTGTTTCATAGGCCTACTCGCTACGCCCCAGAACCCACAATAGAATAATACCTAAGGCAAACTCTCTATCTCGTAAAACGTCATACGGATGCTTTATACTTAATTTTTTTTTATATTTGATGATCATTGTACACCAAAATGCGGTTAGCAGTTGGTTTTTCAATAAAGGATATACTTACTTACTTACTTTATATGATAATTGGAATTAGTAAATGGAAGGACGGATGCAGTTAAATTCGACTCCTGTAATCACTTGTGATCATCCGTTCATACTGAATTGTAATCTTACTGCGTACTTGTCAGTTTGAATATGGGAAGTCCGGCTATGCTATTATGTATGTATGTATGTATGTATGTATGTATGTATGTATGTTACGTATGAGCACTTGTTATAGCGCCCCTTCAAGATTTTACTCAGAGGCGCTCCCGACTACAGCGCGGACACTGAATCGGAGTTTTACGCCGAAGCGCATGAGCAATTGCGAGTGAAGGACTTGCCCAAGGTCCTCTACGCGGCGGCTTGAGGTGGATTCGAACCCGCAACCCTCCGACTGCAAGGCACCGAACATATCAATACACCACCGCGCCCAATTTGTGTGTCTGTCTCTCCTTCTATCTACATCTCGCTCCTTTCTCTTTCTGCTCCGTTTCTTTGTCATCGTCTCTCTGTCTCTATCTGGCTATCGGTGAGCTTATCTGTCTCTCGTCTCTATCTCTAACTTCCACTGTTTCAACATTTATTACTGCTCGTATTATTGTTATTTCAGTAGTCAAGAGGAACTAGAAAAAAAGATCGCAGATAGATTAATTTACTATTGTGACCCATTTTTATATATCATCAGTGAACAACATTTTAATGGTGTCTAAAGAGAACGCGCTAACCATTCTGCCAACCGCCTCTCGGTTATATATGAAAAGCATTTTAAAGGTGTCTAACGAAAGTGCTCAAAACATTCGGCTGGACGGATTGAAACAGATGCTGATTGATTTGAAGATAATGGATGTAAAATCTTAATCTTCGAAGTTCTAAGCGCCACACAAAATCCGCGACAGGCAGACCAGATTAAATACCTGCGCTATATCAAATAAACTCCGGAGCAGCCAAGTTTTTTGTCCGCTCCGGTGTCAGTTGTGAATACGGGAAGTTCAAACCGAGTTGCATGGTGCTGCAGGTCAACACGGTAATGATGGTGGTCGCGTTGTATAATCAGGATAAGTGTGCCATGAACTCGCGATTGAAGGATACTGTAAGGCCTATAATGTATAAAGGTGACTGAGCAGATCATAACATTATTAGGTTAAGTTAGGTTAGTTGTCGTTCAAAGACGCTGTGACATAACAAAGTTGAGTCACGTCGCCCTCCTCCGGTACCCGGGTAGGGACTGGCGCCACCAGAGTAGGATCAGTGACATAGCCACACCTCCATTGACTACGACCTTACACTATATATTGGCTAGGTGCTGTTGAGGGAAGAGGTAGCGATTGCTTAGGTTACTAAGCACCTCATCTTTTGGCGTCAAAGGCCGTTAACGTCGATTGAGAAACGATTCGTTGAACTCCCAGTGAACTCTGTCTATTTAACGAAATTTAGGACATATAGCATCGGTTGAATATTATTTAAAGGTGTCTTGTCTAATGCAGTGCATCTCAACTCAATTCTGCTTGCAGTACATCATAAAAGCGCCGAGGTCTACTCGCTCATCATCATATCTTTCTCTATATCGGCCTTCAGTCTCCTCCTATGAAATTCTGCATGCGCTCCTAGTCTAAGCTCTTAGGAACGGACTCCCTAAAGACCTTCGCCAGTTTTCTCACCTCCTATCTCGCCTGCTAATTTCACCACACCTCCGCTTGCACCCTCCTCTACAACTTTCCACTCACAACTGAAAACCGAACTTTCTGTTTAGTGAGCGATGTAACTGAAAACTGTACAAAGGAATTCTTCTATTGAAGCCAACTGCCTTTTACTCCCATTAGACAATTATGTGGTTAATCCTGGTTGAATCTCTTCACGCCGATTGCGGTGGATGATAGGGCTTTGGCAGCCACAAGATTTCGTTACACAATGAATGATACAAGAGATAATAGAGCAATCTTTACTTACATGTTGGTCTATTTAGGTGACTCTGGTAGTATGGAGTGTGAAACGACATCTTGTGGCTGCCAGGGCAGTTAACGTCAACCTTACTTTATAATTTGATCGTGGATACAGTCACGTCCGACGTGACTGTATCCACGACTCACGTCCCGCAATTGGTCAATGGATGTCACATGATTTTGTGGAAGTGAAATTAGCCGACAGAAGAACAATCCCGAATGCGGTGGAAGATTGTTGACCATGTTTTCTAATGACGACACAAACCCTAACCCTGACCCTAACTGACCCTCACGGCGCCTTACCTGACCCTAACCGACCATTACAGCGCCTTACCTGAACCTAACCGACCCTCAAGATGTCCGCCATTGAAAAATCCCAACGTTTCCATTAAGATATGTGGACATTTAAAATATTTGAAGCCCTTCAGCATATATAGTAAGTAAGTATACTCATTATAAGTAGCCAATTTTTGCAGCCGTTAAAAATTACGCGTGGGGAAAACCCGGGCAAAGCGGGGTACAAATGCTAGTTTTATATATTACTCAGCAGCAGCTTTCCTCTGGATTAATGATTGAGTGAATATGTCGCATATATTGCGTCGGTTGAAAGCTCTTTAAGGTTGTCCAAACAGACCGTAATATATTGAGCATTATTGTGAGTTTAAACGATGGTCATACATTAATACATAAATTAATTATTATGATTTATATATAGTTTCTGCAGCAACGATTTAAAGGTGTTAAAACAGATTGCAACGTAATTAGTTGTTTCCGGTGTTTATGGCTACTGTGGTTTTAGGTCATTTATAAAATTTATTTCCTATGATTTTGTTCATTCATATGTTCTGCCTTTTATCCCTCTAATGGGCTCAAGATGTCATATATTAATTATGTGTACTATTATGCATATTATTTTTCATTATCACGACACCAAAACCTACTAGATTAAAGACAAACGCTGCCAAGACAACGATTATCACAATATCCAGACAAAGAACAAACGTTGCCATTAACATCTGGCGAAAAAAAAACAGTGATTAGTTGCAGAGAATCGGTTGATGCAATGCGTTTTTGAGTGTTTTAATTGGGACGATAGAAGAAACATTTTTTAACGATAACAGCAACAACTGACTAATGTTTTTGCTGCTATAGGGTAACGGCATCCTATGCTATCAATTACGTTTACGTCGTTAATAAAAATTGCTTTAGATTGTCACTTTTCAATATGGAAAAATTCTCATATAGCATTTTTCAGTCAGGGCAAAACGACATCTTATAATTGCCAGGGCTGCTGAGTTCGCCTCCTTGTTTCTTCAGGCTTAGGACTGGCACTACTAGAGCAAGAAACAGTGGTAGCGTTTTGATTATCATAAATTGGGCAGCATCCAGAGTTTAACGACAACTTATGACAACAATGGCCGTTGACGTCGTCGAAAATTCTGTTAACAGTTATCACTGTTCGCATTTTGGTGAGCAGTGTGGTAGGGAAGAAAAGATACAGAGAGGAGATACTTTAGACATTTTTGGGGGTGTAGGGGATGTTCGGTGCTTTGCAACCGGAGGGTTGCGGGTTCGAATCCACCTCAAGCCGCTGCGTAGGGACCCTGGGCAAGTCCTTCACTCGCAATTGCTCATGCGCTTCACGTCAAACTCCGATTCAGTGTCCGCGCTGTAGTCGGGAGCGCCTCTGATTAGAAATCTTATAACAAAATGCACATGCATACATAAATATGGCGTTTATACACATGGATATCACCAGATGGGGAAACAAGGAACCAAATAGACTACATAGCAATTGCACAGAAGTGGAAAGGAAGCATTAAGAACTGCAAAACTTTTCCAGGGGCGGACTGCGACTCGGACCACCAGTTGCTGGTAGCAAAATTAAAAATTAAGTTGAAAAAGATTAAAAAAGATGCATCTCCAAGAAAATTAAATATAGAGAATTTAAAAGGAGTAAAGGCAATAGAATACGCAATAGAAGTAAAGAATAGATTTGAAGGACTGGAAACAGAAACAGAAGAAAGAACACCTGAGGAATTATGGTTGACAACCAAAAAGATTCTGCTAGAGACAGCTCAAGAAACGATTGGATATAAAGAGAGGCAGAAGAGGAAAACATGGATCACAGAAAGCACGTATGATCTGGTAAAAGCAAAAAGAGAAGCAAAAATGAGGGATAGAGAAAAATACAAAGAATTTTAAAAAGAGGTACAGAAGAAAGTGAGAATGGATAAACAAAAGCAAATAGAAGGAATATGTGAAGAACTGGAACAACAAAACAGGACAGGAAATATGAAAGAAGTGTATCAATCAGTCAAAACTCTAACAGGAAAATTCAGTCCGCAATTGTTTGGAATTAAGGCAACATCAGGGGAGATGATTAAAGATAAAGAAGGAATAGCAGAAAGATGGAAAGAATATTGTGAAGAGTTATATGATGACACAGAAGGAAACACAAGAGAGGAGATAAGTTACACACAAGAACCGGTTCCGCTAAGATCAGAAATAGCTAGAGCTATGAAGGAGGTGTCTGATGGAAAAAGCACAGGAATGGATGAAGTACCAGTAGAACTATTCAAAGCGGCAGGAGAGACAGCACTGGATCAAATGCATCGCATATGTATAGCATTATGGGAAACAGGGGATTGGCCGGAGGACTGGGCGAATTCAATTTTTATACCTATACCAAAAAAGGGAGACATGGGAAAATGTGAAAACTACAGAACCATAGCACTAGTTTCTCATGCCAGTAAAATCATTCTTCGGGTCATAATGGAGAGAATGAGAAGAAAAACAGAATCAGAATTATCTGATGAACAGGCCGGTTTTAGAAGAGGAAGGGGAACAAGAGATCAACTTATAAATCTCAGGATAATAATGCAGAAAATGAACGAACATCAACAGCCGTTGTACATGTGTTTCGTAGACTTTACAAAGGCTTTTGACTGTATATCACATGAACAACTGTGGATAACAATGACAGAAATGGGTTTTCCGGCACATATTATTAATTTATTGAATAAATTATATTGTAAACAACAGGCAAAAGTAAAGGTGGCAAGAACACTGTCAAGTGGATTCCGAGTAAAGAAAGGAGTGAGGCAGGGATGTGTAATTTCACCACACTTGTTTAACATAATGGCAGAAGCAGTCATGAGAGAAGTAATAGAAGGTTGGGAGGGAGGCGTGAGAATAGGAGGAAGGAAAATCACGAATTTAAGATATGCAGACGATATAGTACTTCTGGCGGGATCAGAAAGTGAGCTGCAGGAACTAGTCACTCGTTTACAACAAATAGGAGAGAACAAAGGACTAAAGATAAATATGAATAAAACAAAAGTGATGACACAAAAAGGGAAAACGTGCAACATAGAAATTAGAGGAGTAAGGTTGGAACAAGTAGACACATTCCGATATCTGGGATCTTTGATAACGGAAGATGCAGCAGACGTCAAGGATATAAGAGAGAAGTTGGCTAGAGGTCTTAATACAATAACAACGTTGAAACAATTATGGAAAAGCCATAACATAAAGATGGATACAAAGATGAAACTCATGAGGGCTTTGGTATGGCCAGTGGCAACATACGGGTGTGAAAGTTGGACTATCAAGAAAAAAGAGGAAGAAAGAATAAATGCGTTTGAAATGAAAAGCCTAAGACAGATTCTGAGAGTGTCATGGATAGAAAAAAGAACAAATGAGTGGGTGTTAGAGAAAACAGGAACGGAAAGAAGTCTACTCAATCAGATTAAAAGAAGGAAACTTACATACTTTGGGCATTTGATGAGGAAACAGGGAAACTGCCTGGAAAAGGAGATCATACAGGGAACTGTACCAGGAGCAAGGACACGGGGAAGACCGAGAATGGGATGGCTTAACAACATCAGCATGTGGATGAATATGCCTTTTCATCGATTGTTGACGGAGACGGAAGATAGAAAGAGGTGGAGAAGACTTGTCCATGGAGCGACCAACCCTCGGATCGAGGATGGTTGAAGACATTCAAGACAAGACATAAATATACATATAATGTTATAACGTAACCAACGTTCATATAATATCAGTGAACAATGTTTTAAAGGTGTCTAAGGAGATGAATCTGACCAATTGCCAACCAGGTCGTAGCCTTATGTAGCTCAAGACACAACGTTTAAAAGGTGTCTAAGGAAAGCGCTCAAAACATCTGCTCATAGATCGAAAAGATTAACGGCAAACATCTTATGACGAGAAATTAGTTTGAGCAGTTCTTATCGCTTCCTTGGCATAATGCAACTCTTTTAATGTCATCAGGATCCACAGCTTAATGCTGTATCTTCCGATCTATTTTTAGTCATTCAGTTCTGTATTTTAATGACGATCAACGTTCTTTGTCTTCAATCATGAAGACAAAGAACTTGGTTAGAATTGCATGATGTTGCCATGGCAACCACTGTTGCACACCTAATGTATGCCTCCTCTGCCTGGTGGGGGTATGCCAGTGAGACTGATAGGAATAAATTACAGAGTATGCTAAATAGGATGAAACGTAGAGGCTTCCTCTTATCTACTACCCCTAGCGTTTTAGATATGTCCCAAGCTGCTGATTCTGGCATATTTCGGGCTATTTGTGGGGAATCATGTCATGTTCTCCGAGGAATTTTCCCGCCTACACAGCAAATAAAATATAACTTACGACCCAGAATTCATAATTTTAATCTCCCAATCAATGATAAATGTAATTATATACCACGTATCTTGTTTAAAGATACATATTAATTAATTGTCCTATAATTATAATTACTTGTATATTTGTCTAGAATTATTAACGTTAGCCTGACTGTTTTAGCTAATTGTGTTACTTGTAACCTGTTGCGTTTGTCAACTGGATTATTTTGAAATTAAACGAATATGATGAATCGCAGTGTTGCGACTATTTCTACACTGCTTTAGTTATCCAAAATAGACGTAGTCCTAGGCTAGTTGTGATAATCAGTAGTTTTATTTCATATTTTCGACCCATTCTGCCGCGGCAACACAGACCTCCAGGGTTGGGAAACACCTCAACCTTGGAATTAACGACATCTAACGGTCGTAAAGGTCGTTCACGTCGGAAGAAATTATTATTAAACAGTTGTCACTGTTCGTGACCAATTGTAAATATCTTAGTTATCATCAAATTACTAAAAAAAAGCTCTTTTATTATCATCAAAAAGTAAAATAGACAAGCAATCTGAAAAAATATACGTAAAAACTTTGACCTTCAGTTATTGGACTAATTAGCCTCTAGACTTAGTTTTGAAATATATTTACCTTTAAAATGTTTAAATTGAAATATCAGTTTAATTAAGATAATTGCCATTTAGTTTTTGATAACTTAGATAGATATAATTATCTTCTATTTACATTCGCGTACATAGGAGGCGATGAAAAGTCTCTTTGACCTGACGTATATCACATACTATTTGTGAAGTAATATTATATTTAACAATACGTTGGTTAGTTGCTCTTGAACGACACTGTGTCATAACAAAGATGATTAACTTCGCCCTCCTCCTTTATCCAGTCTTGGGACTGGCTCTACCAGAGTACGAGCAATGGTCGAGTAACGTGTTAACAATAAAAAGAAGTGGCGTATATGTTTGGCGCCAGTGAAACGTTATATAAACAGACCGTAACATCTTTAGTGGTACCCAGTGTTTAATGACACCTGATGACATGAAATTCTTCGACGCTAATAAGAAGATTCACCGTTTTGTAAATATTTAAGTTACTTCTACTTGACGTAAAAATCTACCAGTAGACCGACCAATCGATAGCCGTAGCTTCGCCTCGCAAACTTATAGTCAAATGCAGATTTTTAAAAGAGGTGTTTAAAATACAAACATTAAGAGAACTGTCTAAGGAAAATTCTGCTTTAAAACGACAATGGTTAGCGTCGCTCTTTTGATTTTCCAGTCTTAGGTCAAGGTAGTTAAACTGGTTAATAAGTTGCACCCGACAAGTTGACGACATCTTATGTATGTATGTATGTATATATGTATGTATGCATGTATTGTATGTATGTATGAGCACTTGTTATAGCGCCCCTTCAAGATTCTACTCAGAGGCACTCCCGACTACAGCGGAGTTTCACGCCGAGCAATTGCGAGTAAAGGACTTGCCCAGGGTCCCTACGCGGCGGCTTGAGGTGGATTCGAACCCGCAACCATCCGGCTGCAAGGCACTGAACATACCCTACACCACCGCGCCTGGTATCAAATCTCGTTCAAATTGGTTGGAACTATTTTTCATACAATTTAAACTACGACCAGAATTAAAATCATGACTAATGGATCCAGAGTTTATCGACATCGTATGGCAACAAAGGCCATTTACGTCGACAGAAATAAGGTTACCTTGACGATTGAAATCATCCTAGCAATCTGTGTGGTTTCTGTTTAGAGGCACTGTGTTGTAACAAAAGGATGATTGGTGTCACAATACTTTTAGCAGGTTGGGAACTGTAACTATCTAGCAATGGCTAGTTACAGTTTAACAACACTGTGTCATAACAAAGATGACTGGCGTCACCCTCTTCCATTTTCAGGCTTGGGATTGGCACTACCACAAGGTGGTGAAGTTATGTATACAATTCAATGCAGACCAAAGTCTTAAAAATTTGAGATAAACAATATTATTATTATAACCACAGTTTAACGTCGTCTTATGACATCAAAGGCCGTTGACGACAATGCAGAAAATATACAATACAATCATAACCAGAAACTTATAGCATCCGAACGACACCAGTAAAGGTGTCAAACGGAGCTTTACAATTTCACTATTATTCAATATCTTTGCAACATAAAGTAGTTCATCTCATACTATCTATGATTATTATGTACTGATAAATTTCATTAACTAACAAAGCATACATGTATTATAATTGATTAAGGTATTCTTTTAAACTGTTCATGTATCTTACAAAAACACTATAATAAAAATGTTCATTAACCAAAGAAGTATACATGTATTATAATTGTTTAAAGTAGGCCTATTCTTTTAAACTGTTCATGTATCTAACATACATAATAAAAATTCCATTAACCAACAAAGCATATTATAATTGTTAAAAGTACTCTTTTACATTGCAACACAGTATATAATTGCATAATAACAATGTATTAGTAAAAGACCAATCAAATATTTACAGATTTGAGTAAGATACAAAACCATTCACATAAAGAAACCTAAAATATCCATTTACAAAATTTTACCTTTATTAATTATCTTAACTAACCTATACACTTCATTCTGAAATAAATTTACTGTCAAAAGGGTTTTAATAGAAATTTCATGTTTATATAATTGACATTTATTTCTTAAAACCTCTGAAATATCTTCTTTTTTACATTCAATTAAGAGATGATGAATTGTCTCCCTGACATTACAAGTATCACACAGACCGTTTGCATGCCTTTTTATAACGAATAGTCTTTGATTAGTATTGGCCACTCCTAAACGCAATCTAGAAATTTGGACTTCCTTATGCCTATAAGGTTCTAAATATTTTATATCTGTATTAACAATTGGACAAATAGATTTATAAAAATGACCTTTATTATCATTACTATATTCTAGTTGCCATTTATTTACTATGTAAAGTTTTATTAAAGTAAAAATTTCCTGAAGTTCAAGATAATTAGTAGAATTTATGTGATCAATAGTTAGACCTTCTTTAGCCAAAGTATCTGCTCTATCATTGCCTGCCAGATCAATGTGACTTGGGATCCAAATAAATCTTATTTGATTAGAATTTAGTTTGCTAATGTGATATAGTAAATCATTTAATAAAGTAGGTCTAGATTGACAGTAAGATCTCTTAATTGATGTAAGAGCACTCAATGAATCAGAGAAAATCGCAAATTTACAATAATTGTAACACTCGTTGTTTAATATCCATAAAACAGTTTCAATAATTGCAGTTAATTCAGCTGCATAAACACTGGAATTATTACACAATCTAAATTTCTTATCTACATTTAAACTAGGTACTGTGAAAGCAGCAGCAACAAGATCATCTACTTTTGACCCATCAGTATAGATATGTACATAAGAGTCATATTTCGAAATTAATTCTAGAGCATATTGTTTTAGAAATTCAGGTTGATCGTTTTTCTTATTTACACATTTCTTCAGAGTTAAGTCAACTTCTATTTTGTTGTTGCACCAAGGAGGAGAAGTAGGGAAGGAGGGGCTAATGAAAGATGTACTAAGTGAAGAAAAGAAGTCAGAGGTACGAGTATAGATTGAATGTTCCCTACTGTCAGATGTCCTAAAAACATTTGTCCAGTGGTTTTCCATAACTCTAGTAAAAGGGTGAAATTTACTACCCAAAATTTTAGCTCCAAATTTTATTGAATTTTGGAGTCGCCTTAAATGAAGATAAACAATGCAAAGAAGATAAACAATGCAAAGAAGCGAGATACTTATAACATTCAAAAGACACCTTTAAAAGGTGTCAGAAACAAAGCTTTACAATATCACCACAAACATGCCTTGTTTAACGGCATAAAGTGATACATCTGACACTGTCTATGATACACACGATAATTGTGATAATATGCTTTGATGCAAATTAAACAATATTCCGCAACAAATGGGGTTATGCACACCTGGGTCAAAGGAACCGTAGCCAGTGAAGCGGAGCAAAGACCCGGATGTGAACGATGCAAGGATTGGTTGGTCCTTTTTTCTTTAATCGTGGATGGGCTCAGGAGCGCTCTTGAGTAGTTTCTTGAATGCTCTGAATGTATGAATGAATGAATGAATGAATGAATGAATGAATGAATGAATGAATGAATGAATGAATGAATGAATGAATGAATGAATGAATGAATGAACCCAAATTCGTCAAATTCAGCTCGTTCAGAATGCAGCAGCCAGTTCTGGCTGACCTGCCGAAATTCACACATATTCAACTACATGCGGCGTGAGCTACACTGTGTTAAATTCAAGATCGCTACGCTGGTTTGGAAGGCTACGACTGGTTCTGCTCCGGACTACATTGCTGAACTGTGCCTTCCAGTTGGCACTCAAACTGGTCGGCGGGCTCACCGGTCTGCCTCGCGAAATGACTTGATGATACCGTCGTTTCGAACCACCACCTGTGCTCGTCGGGACTTCTCGATTGCGGCGCCACGGATCTGGAACGCTCTTCCGCCGTCTGTGCGTGCCACTAATGCTGCAAGTGGTTACATGGTTTTCTCTCGACAATTAAAGACGCACTTTTTCAGCTGTTTGATGGCCACATGTTGATCGAATCAAACCAATGTGCGCACTCGACTATTTATAGCAAAGTAACAACTTTTAAAAAAGGTGTCTAATATGGCACTTCAAAAGAAATGTCAAGAAAATCCCCTTTCGTAACTAATACCGTTAACGTCGACTGCTCCTCTTTAACCAGGTTTCCATTATATAACGACATCCTACGATTTATAGGGCCGTTGATGTGGCCCTCCTCCTAAACAGAAGCCTGGGCCTGGCACCATCCAAGAACGACAATGGTGAAATTGAGTACACGGCATTGGAAGAGTTTAGGGTTGGTTGGTAGTTTCTGTTTAACGAAGGTGTGTTATAATTATATCGAACATGGTTAGCGTCATCCTCGTCCTTTACCCACGTTTAACCCAGGCTTAGTCTTAGCTGGGCCTTCACCTTGGAGAACCCGCAGTCAGTAAACTTATCGCAACATTTAAATAAAGTTTCATGACCTAAGTTAATACCCGTCGGCCAAAATTCTATAATCCAACCATGTCGATAACCAAAATATAACATTGAAACATTTTAATAGCAACCATTAATAATTTCTCGATAACTAAATTACTTCAACTTTAGATATTTCAATAAAAGCCCGTGGTAATTACTTTCACCATTATTATCTAGCGACATCTTGCGGCCATCGACGTGAACCCTACATAACTGTACTTTACATTTTATTTTGGGGTCAAACCGACGCTTGGTGGAAGAAGAATTCCAATAGTTCAGCAACAATATTAGATGGTTTCAAACTAATTACAAAATTTAACTATTATGCGAAATATATAGCTTCTTCAGCATCGATATAAAGGTGTCAATCAAACCAGCTTGCAACGTAAAATGCAGTTCCCTGTGTTAAAGTACAGTTTGTGGCTACTTAGTTCATTTTTAAAACTTATTTCTTACAATTATATTAATTCGTGTCTTCTGTTTTTCCCCGGCTGATGGGCTCAAGATGTCATATTTCTGTTATGTATATAATTTATCATTACGTCAGTCTTTCATTTTGGACTCTTTTCAAAGGCAGTAGACTCGGTTTCTTTATTTCTTTTCTGTTTTGTTCTATTTCAGGCAGCAGAAGGATTTTTGTGCTATTGAAGGTTCTTCTTTCTTCATTTATTTATTTATTAGTTATTTGTTTGTTTATTTTTATTAAGCTTTTAACTACAAATAGGCTGTTTTAAGGGCTTGATTACGAAAGTCATTAGCGTCACCTCCTCCTTCATCTAGACTTGGGACTGGCACTGCTTGGCTTTCATGCACGGACACGAAGTGGCGGAGTTTACAGAGTCGGCATCCTCCGTCGGTTAAAAGATATTTAAAGGAGTCAAGATACATGGTTAAACCTGGAAGAATCTCTTCATGTTGGAATTCAATCGCTTATAGATGAGGATTTCTCTGCGTCAGAAGCGGTCGATGTGAGGACCCTTGCAGCCACAAAATGTCGCTACACAATGAATAATAAAATAACGATCTATTCTTTACCGATATTTATGGCTCTGGTAGTATGCAGTGCTTTTAATGACATCTTGTGACAGCCAGGGCCGTTAACGCCAACCTTACTTCGTAATATTAACCTGAGCTAATGGATACATTAACGATTTAGCGAAAATGTCGTTTATATATAGTCGGTTGAGAGCCAATTAGAGGTGTCTAGCAGATCGTAACAATATTGGCAGCATTGTGCATTTAACGATAGGCTGTCTAACAGATAGCAGGTCCGTTCAAGTCAACGTTACCTAATACATTAACTAAATCAATCCGAAATGTTCTAACTTTTAGTAAAGAATCCTCAAGCAAGTGGCAATTGGTAGCAGTTCTAGTTCAAGGGCTTAACATCGTCTTATGACATCAATGGACTTTGACGACATTTTGCTATTTCTACTTGATGATATTATTCAAAACGATACCTTAAAACAACTTATAACCAATTATATTATAGTCTGCAACGAAATCTAAAATAATGGTCACCTCCGCCACAACGTACTGTGCTAGTGCCAGTCCTAAGCCTCGATGAAGGAGGAGGGCGACGCGAAGCATATCTGTTATGACGCAGCGTCGTCAAGTAGTAACTACTAATGGTATTTGTGGAATGTGGAATGATAACGGGAAACACAATCTTCAGGGTAGTTAAATAAATTATTAAACTGTTTACAATGTAAAACATAAAGAATAATAGTCTAACACGGTGTTGATACATAATAAACAGTTTGAACCTTGCAACACTAGCAAAATGTTAAGCTTGTATATAATAATCAGTTACAATAAATTATTTTTAAATCTAAATTTTAATATGGCAATAATTATGTACCTGTAGTGTTTGCTGATTTTGAAAATCTCCGGTCGGCGGTAAGGCCGGTAAAGCAAGTTTGAGATGCACTGGATTAGACACCTTTAAATAGGTTTCTCTTGACCCTACATATTGGAAATTTTCGATTAATCGCAAATTTTGGTTTGCATGGAATCTTTTGTCAGAATATAGAAATCATAGACAGAATGGGATGAACTACCTTATGTTACAAAAATATTGAATATAGTGAAATTGTAAAGCTCTGTTTGACACATTTGATGGTGTCATACGGATGCTATAAGTTTCTTGTAATCATTGAATTGTATCTTTCCTGTATTGTCGTCAACGGCCTTTGATGTCATAAGACGACGTTAAACGTTGGATTAAATAAATAAATAATCGCAAATCACTGTTAGTCGTTAAAATGTGGAATAATAATAATAATCGTAAGTGAACACCACCGACGGATACAAAACCTCTTTATATCGACGTTAACAGCCTGTGATGCCACATAATACTGTATAACACGTTCCCGCCGGATGGGGTCACGGATGACCCCAAATGGGAGGCATTGAAACAGACTAGCAAATAAATATAGCTTCATTATGTCATGCCTAAAAATAGTATCAATGTTGTTTACGGATAATTTCCCGACATTTTGATGCTTAGTTTGTTGTCAGAAAGTAAATATTTTCCGAGTTACGATACTTTTAAAAATGAGTAAGTGTCCCGTTTGTCAAGATTTTGAGACGTGTCTTGGATGTGAGCGAAGACGCGTTTTCGTCTTCAGATTAAGAAGTTTTTTGCGATGTAAAGATAGATTATGGTCAGCGGCATGTGTGAAATCTGCCTGGTTTACGATTAGGGTTGTTAATATCGGTTTTTTTGGCAAACCGATTATCGGTTTTAGAAATCCGATTTAAACCGATTATCGTTTTCGAAACCGATAATCGGATTTCCGATTATCGTTTAACATCCCTATTTACGATGTGGTCGAAATAGAAAGTCGAGCTTTGACTTTTGGGTTCAGACTTTGCTGAATGATGCTTACTTGGGACTATTGTTGGACTGTTGTGCTTCAAATGCAGTGTCGATCTGTTTATTGGTGACTATTTTGCCATTTGGCAATCTAAGGCCGCTATATAAATTGACTTTTGTTCACAATGAAATAAGTAGCCTATTTCATAGTCTGAAGTCTGCTGATTCAGAAAATATATGCCTCATTATGCTTACTTGGGACTATTGTTTGACAGTTGTCCTTCAAATGCAGCGTCGATCTGTTTATTGGTGACTGATTTGCCATTAGGCATGCTAAGGCCGCTATATAAATTGATTTTCGTTCATGAGGAAATATGGATTTCATAGCCAGAAGTCTGCTGATTCAGAAAATATATACTTTATTATGCTTAAGTGTAACTCTTGTTGCAGTGTTGTTATGATAACATAGGTGCCATCAATTTCCTACTTTTCCGAAAAAACAATTCAGGCGGGAAAGGGTTAAGTAATGGTAACCTAAGCAATCGCTAGGATCTCCCTTAAGAGCACCCAATCAATATAATTATAGGGACTTGGCACAGCTACTGACGATACTCTGGTGGTGCCAGGCCCAAGCCCGGATTAAGTAGAAGGGCGACGGTACTCATCAATGTTATGACACAGCGACGATAAAGAGCAACTAACCCAACCTAAGCTAATAATCTTATAGATATCTTTAAATATAAATGCTTCACAGATTACTATCGAAGCCAACGGACTATGTATAAGCTTATTCGTTTATTTCCCAAAACATCAGGCAAAACTCTGTATAATGTTATGTGTCGAATAACAGTTGACAGTGTGGCTACTTATGGCTGGGTTAATTAGTACATGTTTCTATATAACATTCCAATGCCTGAAGATATGTTGTTAAACCTGGTAGAATCCTTTCGCATTGATGACGTCGATGTGAGTGCCCTGGCAGCCACAAGATGTCGTTGCACAATGGTTTTTAATAGCTCATGTAAAATATAAAACTGGGATCGACAACTTTAAACGTCCATGCCTTTCTACCAGACAGTGTAACTATCTAGCAATGGTTAGTTACTGTTGATGACACTGTGTTATAACAGGGATGACTAGTGTCACCCTCCTCCAATTTAGGCTTTGGATTGGCCCTACCACAGGCAGGGATGTGGTGAAGTTATGTTTGCAAATGCATTGAAAACAAAATGATAGTCAAAAACAGATACACAATGCAAAGCAAACGAGCAACTTATAACGTCCGAAATACTTTATAATAAAGGTGTTTAAACAGAGCTTTGTAATATCACCACAACTATTCGTTGTTTAACGGCATGAAGTTCTACATCTGACACTGTATATGATACATATAATTTGTTAAAAATTTGTCTGATGGTTATTACAGTCTATACAATATTCCGCAAGAAATGCCCAACACAGTAAAAAATATTAAAAGCAAAAATCGTTCTTAACGACATTTTGCTGCATCAAGGACCATTGACGTCGATAAGAAACAATTTTTGAACAGTTTTCCCTGTTAAATGAGTTTATGGAAACATCGCTTTTTTAGTAAATGACGGTGCGCTATAACAAATATGAAAAGGGTCTTCATTCCTCCATAATCCAGGCTTTGGATTTGTATCACGTGTAATTGTAATATCCGCTCCGTAATCTCGTGGGTAATATGGATCCGGAAAGTGGACTATGAGAAAAGAGATCAGCGTAAGATTGTAAGCATTCGAAATGTGGATTAGGCGCAGGATGGAAAAATTAGTTTGATGGAAGACATAACAAACGAGGAATTGTTGGAATTTGTTGTGGAAGGACGATTTATGATAGCTACAATAAGAGAGTGACAGAGACAAATGATTGGTCATATCCCGAAAGGAGACTCACTCTTGATAAGCGTCATTGGGGGCAGAGTAGGGCTTGGGAGAAGAGGAAGACGCAGACTGATGCTGATGGCTGGATGATTTTGGATGTAAATGAAGATCTTCAGAAATTTCTCTGCTCCACACAAAAGTCGCTGTAAGGAGATCAGATTCAGCATTATCTTCAATAGCGAGGCTGCTTTGTTCGTTTCGGTGAATAGTCAGAATCCAGGAG
Organism: Aporrectodea caliginosa; assembly: GCA_020284085.1. NCBI lineage: Eukaryota > Metazoa > Annelida > Clitellata > Crassiclitellata > Lumbricidae > Aporrectodea > Aporrectodea caliginosa. Next base: position 46,796 of record JACEVL010001185.1, read on the forward strand.
GTCAAATTGAGGAGACAGCATGGTGTTATGTTGGCAATCGTGTGTTGGCGCAGAAGAAGAATCAGGATAGGGTTTTTTTAAAGAAGAGTTTGGTTTTTTAGTCATGGGTGGAAAGTAGCAGAGGAGAATGGAAACAGAGGAGAAGTTAAATCAACGGGCGAGATAGGAGGATGAGCAAACTGGAGGAGATCTTTTGGGAGTTCATTCCAACAGCTAGGGTGCAGCATATACTAAAGGGAGGTTGCAGAATTTCAGAGAGGAGGAGGAGACTAGAGGTCGAGGTAAAGATATGACAATGAGCGAATAGACCTGGGCGGTTGGATGGTGAATAGCTGGCGAATGTACAGTAAGATGGTTGAGACGTTTAAAGGCCGTTGTATATGAGAGATACAATTTTTCTAATGGATGCGCTGAGGGAGTTTGGCCAAGAATGTTATTTCAGAACAAGGGTTATTTAGTGGTGTTTGTAAGTTTTTGAGACCGCGTGGGCGAGATCGTTCTCAACTGTTTGCAGGCACTTTATTTCAGACGAGTCGAAGTTGTAGAAAGGGGAATAACAGTAGTTGATTTTAAAACGAGCAATTGATGTGGCTATTGTGAAAGACGTCTTGTAACTAAGTATTGGGCGCAGTCGACGAAGGTCAGAAATCTACATATAATAGCAGGTGGATACGAAAATGGATGAAAGCAGCAAGCTTAAGGAAGAAGTCCAGTGTTAAACGACATTCTATGGCCGTTGACGTTGCCCTCCCATTTTTACCGGGCTTTGGACTGGCACTACCAGAGTACGAGTAGAGACGGATTTGAGCAGTTGCATAATAATTATTATGACCGTTGGTTTGACATAAGGTCAATTATACTTAAATACTAATACTGTGAAATGATCGATTGTTGAATGAAAATGTCGAATATATAACATCAGCGTTAATCTTTTTAAAGGTGTCTGAACAGATCGGAACATTTTTAGTAGTATTCATTGTGTTTAACTCGATAATGCAATGTTCTCATTGCAGACATTACAGAGTTTTTCGAATTGCTCAGTAAATTTAATCCGAAGATTGAAGCTGTTGTTTCAAGTGTTTAATAAACCTGCTGACTGTCATTGCCATTGTAATAAATGTTCTCAATTTAATTATCAGTTTGGTCCAAAGTTAAACATCTGATGGACACAAAATTCGTTGACGTATCAAGAAATAACTTTTGCACAATTCAGACCTTTTCTGTTTAGAAATTTTACGCCGATGTTAGAAATTATAGAATCTGTTCTCGTTGGAACTAAATCCCATCGCGTATAGATAACGAATGCTTTGCTTCGAAACGGTCGATGTGATGGCCCTGGCAGCCGCAAGATGTCGTCACAGAATATCATAATAACAGAAACATCTATACCTTCTTTACATAACTCCACTAATGCCCTGTTATTAACAGTGCCAGTCCCAAGCATGCAAAAGAAGGAGGGCGACACTTATAATCTCTCAAACGACACAGTTTCGTTAAACAGCAGATACACACATTGCTAGGATGATTTGAATCGTCAATGTACTTCATAAGGCTTAAATAGAAGTTGGATTTATGACGTTTATCATGGACATTGGCAGTCGTGAGTGGAAAGTAGCAGAGGTGAGTACAAGAGGATGAGAGTTGAGATTAACAGAAGAGACTGGAGGTTCAGCAAATTTGCGAAAATCTGTTGGGAGTTCATTCCAAAGAGCTATTGTAGCCAGGCCCGTGCAGAGCTGGTTATGGGCCCGGGCCAGATGGAAAATGTAGGCCCCATTAATTTCAAACTGCTCGTTAAGTATTTGGTAATCATTTAGTGCTAATTACATATGATTTTTGTACAATACATGTACTTCATATTAGTATATATATGAATATGAAGTTATTACAATTTATCAGTAACAGAGAACAATAAAAGAACTACAACGATTTATATTCTGTATTCGTTTTGTCAGAATATCACATCTCAAAATGGTCATCAAAAACTCATCACTTCTTCGCATTCAGAAATGCTTTACGTGCTTTTCTTTGGGCGAATTCATTAATAACATCTGAGAAATCTAGCAACTTTGCCTTGTCACTGTTAATGTTCAAAGTTGCTAAGCCATTCAAACGTTCGTCCATCATTGTGTTCAAATGTTCTCTGGTAACGCAGCATCGACTTTGAAATTCACATCAAAAATTCTTTTAAGAAGAAGCACTTCACTCTGAATGTCACTTGAAATATGATTGGTGTATTGCAGCTGAAACTGAGTAGCCTTTTGTAGCAACTCATTCTCATCTAACTGGTTAAAGTCCCACAAGAAATCAAAAAGTCCACAAATGTCTCTGACTGCAGAAAAGCGACGTGAAAGGCCATCTATAACAAAGTCAATTATGTTGAAGAACACATTCACCCTGAAGTAACTTTCGGCATCCTTTTGAGTTGAGTACCCTGTCCCTCTGCGCATATGAAAACTATCTGGCACACCAATTTTGATTGACACATGCCGAGCTTCTTCCAGTATATCATTCCATTTATCTCTCAGTTTCAGGATATCTGCCCGTAGTTTATCAATGTTGTCCCTTTCCACATCTAATGTTGCACCACGCGATTCTACTACCAAGTTCACCTCATGAATCATTGTGAGAACTTTAATCCAAATGGCTGACATCAGCATACATTCAAAGGTATCCAAGTACTTTTGGATACCCCGAAGTTCAGATTTGCACTCTGCTGTCAAATTAGTAACTCGATTCAGCTCTGCCACTGCATTTCTAACACTATCCAAATGCCGGGCAATTGGTCTTACACAATCAATTCTCGCTGACCACCTTGTCTTTGACATTCTATGTAGAGAGACTGGAAGGTGTTCTTTCAGTATTTCCCACCGCTGGGGGGCTTGAACTGAAGACATTGAACATTTTCTGTATGTTCCCAAAGAATGTTATAGCTTCACTACAGACTTCAGCACAATCCGTGCCAACGAGATTCAGAGTATGAATCTGTATGATTAGCACAACTGGAGAAAATGCAAGTCTTGTTCTTTTCCTTTAAGATAACCTGCACACCACTGTACTTGCCAGCCATATTAGAGCCATTATCATATGCCTGACCCACACAGTCTTCAAAGTTCAGATTGAGACCTACTAAGAAGTCAGATTGTCTCTGCAATTTCTTCACCAGTCTTTTTGGAAATTCCTTAAATGCAATAAAGCGTACCAGGGAGAGTAGGCCCCCTCAAAATCGTAGGCCCGGGCCAGCTGGACCCCCTGGCCCCCCCTCTGTTCTGGCCTGATTGTAGCAGAGTCTAAGGAGAGGTTGCAAACTTTCAGACAGGGTAGGACTGGAGGCCGAGATAAATATATGATGATGAGCGAGTAGACCTTAGTGGTTGGCTGGTGAGGAGCTGGCGAATGTAAGAGGTGTGATGGGTTTGAAGAGCGATGTATCGGATGCAGTCGACGAAGGTCACCAATGTGGATATAAGAGGTGGATCAGGAAGATTGATGATTGCAGAAAGCTTAAAGAAGAAGCCCAGTTTTAATCGACATAGTATTGCCATTGAGGTCGCCCTCCTCTTTTCCCCAGGCTTTGGACTGACTCTGCCAGAGTTTGAGCGGAGAAAGATTTGAGTAATTTCATAGAACCGTTGATTTGACCTAATCTTCAATAGTAACGGTTATGTTGTGTGATGTATTCTGATCAGTGGGGCAGACTACCGAATAAACGAAAATGTCGAATATATAGCACCTGAGTGAAACTATTTAAAGGTGTCTGTGATAATTGGGTCATTATTAAAACTGTACTACTCATTGTGTTTAACTGGATAATGCAATGTTCTCACTACTGGCATCACAGAATTTTTCGAATCGCCCAGTAAATT
>JACEVL010001186.1:0-32500 GCA_020284085.1 Aporrectodea caliginosa
GAACTGGAACTATAATTATTTCTAAATAGGAAGTGGAACTAGAACAAGAACAAAATTTATTTATAAAGAGGAACTAAAAGTAGAACAAAAATGATGACAGTGGAATAGAATAAGAACAGGAATAGAAATTAATGCTGGAACTAAAATAACACTGCCTGGCAGCCCTTTCGATATGCTAAGTTTCTAATGCGAACCACCAATTCAGCTTGTGCCTCTGTCACTATCTTGGCACTTTTTTCTGAAAGCTTCGATCGCTGCATGCAAGTAAGCTTTGAAAGCCATTGAAATCTCATTTTCACTGCTGCATTATGTATTATATTATTTTACTGCGTGCAGGTGTCTAAGACACGCTATCAGTCCAATGACGGAATAATGAGAGTCGTCGTTTTCATGGGAGTAGGCCTAGGTGACAGGTTCGTGTACCCCGAAGTTCAGCGCGTGAGAGTCCGTCCCATTCGTTGGGGTACAAGTGTGCCTGGGTCCTCCTGTCGGACTTTTCCGGTCTTAGGTGACTGGTTTTTAAGACTCTGAGCATTGAATAGTAGGATGTTTTGTGGTCATACCGCCATCCACTGTGCAAAGTAATTAAACTTCCGGAGTAGCCTCGTCTCGTTTATCTCTGATATGACTCTAGTCTCAGGTGACTGTCAAACACGGTACATAGAGAATACACTACATATTACTAAGACTATTTTCTGTGCTAGTTAAGTTCCCTGTCTTTGCGTGGTTTTTTCTATATTATAGTTAAAATGTCAAGCATTGCGGAAAGAAAACCAACTCAGCAGGCGATCAGTGGCCAGCGTACAAAGAAATTTGAGTACCAAGTCGTTTAGTTATCGTATCCCTACTAGGCCTATATTGGAAATTCATGGTTTATGTTCTTCATATATTCATTATTTAAATCATTTTCCCCTTAATTAAATTTCGACTAATCAATTAAATCATTGGAAATATCTTTGTCAGTTGATGGCTACACAACTTTCCAATAGATTCAACTTAAATTGCGTACAAGACGCGGGCAGTGTTTACCGAAATTTCCGATCCTATTGGTATACTTAGGTCTACATTACCTCATAATTATTGCGAACCCACCGCGCTGCCGAATGTGTTATTTGCAAGTACTGTAGGCCTATATAGGCCTAAGAAAACCGGTTGCAGAATGCTGCAGTGGAGAGACATTTCGGTTGATGTAATACGTTGCATGCATTTATATAGCAACAGGTTGGATAAATCAGATATTTCATTTAACTTACAGCGCATGTATTACCTTTGGTGAAACTGAAAATCAAGGTGCTGTCTAAACACAGTGTAGAGAATCGATCTAACGTTTAGTTTTAGGCTCAACATCTCATATGTTGAGTTTTGACACATCGGTCATGTGTTGATTTCTCTGCAACAACTTTAGTAGCTGAATTGTAGCAAAGTGTTTATGTCCACTCTTTGTTTGAAAAACATAATAAATTATGATAATCAGCTTAAAACTATGCAGGCAAAGTGGTCTCCAACTTCTTTACCTGAGCGCCAAAGGCCCTGCCGACCATACGCCTGGCTGCTAATTGAGAGCCAGACGTAAACACTACAAACTCTGTCTTGCATTGTATCGCATATTAATTTATGAAATTATATTTTGGCTAGATTTTCCATATTGTTTTGCATATCAGGGAGCATGTCGACTCAAAGAAGAGCGTATGCAACTGATATCGTGACTGCATGCGAAGGTTCCGAGACGAAAAGCAGAAATGGTGAGCAAAGCACCCTACTCGTGAATCTAAAAATAGGATATTCGGCAGTTGACTGTTGGAACAAAGAACCCGTCGTCAATCGTAATCGTAAACTCCAGATTTCTAAGAGCTACTTATTAGACAAGCGCAAGTCACTAGCTCACTAGCTCATTCACGAGTGTCACGAGTGATGTCAGAGAGCGAGAGAGAGAGAGAGAGACAGACAGACAGACAGACAGACAGACAGACAGACAGACAGACAGAGACAGAGACAGAGACAGAGACAGGATACAGAGACAGACAGAGACAGAGACAGAGACAGACAGAGAACAGACAGATAGAGACAGAGACAGAGAGAGAGAGAGACAGAAAGAGGGAGAAAGAGAGAGAGCAGAGACAGAGACAGAGACAGGAGACAGAGACAGAGACAGACAGACAGAGACAGAGACAGAAAGACAGAGAGAGACAGAGAGACAGAGAGAGAGTCACAGAGAGAGTGAGAGAGACAGACAGACAGACAGAGACAGACAGACAGACAGAGAGAGATGAGCTGCTAAGGCGGATTTCGTTTAGAACGAGAAATATGGAAGGCGGAGAAATGAATGGAAAAGGGTAGGAATTGTTTAAGAGATTAGACCTTACCTTGGATTGGAGGATAGCAGTTGCAGAAAGTTTAGCGACATTGTCCATTGACTCGTGTGTGTTGCATCATACACTAGTTATAATTTTAACATTTTTATAGCACCTTGAAAAGGAGATAGGATGTGATTGATCCAGTCATACATGTACATTAGGAAGTTGACAATTGACCTCTCTTAGCTTGCGATATGCAGTGGTTCTCAGGTGCGGTCTCAAGTGGGGTATGCGTACCGTAGCTGATCCGCGGTTCACTCGTGGCACGCTAGCGTAGCCAGTTATCAAATATTCCCGCGACGTCTTGTCATGTATAAACAAAAAGACATTGTGTTGTCCAAGTTCTGTAGGTCTAAACAGCATTCTAGCCTGTTTGTATCATTATTTATTTTTTATATAGTTTTGGCGACGTTAGGATTCGCTGTATACTGTATACAGTGAAAGAAATTTTACCTATTCATTTATTATTTATTCATTATCCATTAAAACATTTTCGGTCGCAGGACGTAGACCCTGAGTGGTGTGCCGTAAGTTTAGCCATGGACGGGGAGCCGTTGGTTGGGCTGTACGTGTGTGCGTGCCACCTCTGGCTAACCCCTCTGGATGTTAACCTTGAACCGATTTCACCCCATCTGCCTATCGATTATGCTTTGACTAAGCACCTATGAATAAGCTGCTGGTTCCCTGGACTTCGATTTTTGGACGCTGTAGAAATAACGATTACGATTACGATTACGATTGATAACTCTTCTAGTTTCCTGTGCATTGTTTGCTTTCCTCTAACATTAATGTGCTTAATGACATTTAACATCTTACAGATTAGCGCATGCAGCGCTTTTGTGAGGTTCTTATAGGTAGACTCTCTATCCGAAAACGCACATATACAACTGGTCCTGTCTGAGTAAGATTTGATGGAATTCTAGGTAAACTTTCTGTTGTACTTCGTGACTAAGAAGTGTCGTTTTGATGACGATGAATTTCTATACAAGGCAGTTATCATGATACTTCTGCTGTTAAATTGGTCATTCCCATTCTTATCTTACGGTAATTTTGGAATTAAGAAAACTATAATCATTTATATGCTGAAAAACTTTGCAGGAGGCACTTCTGAAACGAGGGCAGAAAGTGGAAACCGCGAGATTGAAATAAGAGAACATGTTTTCGCAATCAGGTAAGAAACAAATTTGCAAAGCGTAGGTATTTTTGTGACCAGTTCATAATCTTCCAATCAAGTCGCAATCTGAAGTGCCTAACGGCCAAGTCCGGCCTTATGTAGGCCCACATTATTTATTACACTATTCATTGCAGAACCAAGCGCTCTGCGATAACATAGACAAGTCCCACGTTCAGAATGATGGCGTGGCCAAATTGAAATTGGCGTGGTAAAACCCAGCGTCAATGGTTTATGCGAAAATTACTATTCGCACATGCGCTACAAATATTTATATGACAACTCAAACATCGAGCAAATGCTTTAGCGCATTTTTATCGGAGATGATCCGTTTAAACACAAAATGTTTCATCACAATATTACTATCCCGCTAAAAATAGCTAATGAAAAGATTAAGGTTGTCTTTCACAACAACATATTCAACTGTTATTTAACTTGCAGCTGCGAAAATTTAATTTTCAACCATTGGCAAGCTAGAGTCCTTGCCCCCGATGACACGCTAATTTTAAACAGTATCAATGGTGTGGCTAAATTCGTCACAAATTATTAACAATATCCAGATGACAAATTCGATAAGGCAGAGAACGATTCGGGTGGATTTCGGCGATCCCTAAACGCTCTTTGGCTAAAAATTCTGTTAAACAAAATCAATAGATGACAGCCGCCATTGTTCCAAAATGTCGTCCAGCAATAGAAAAAGTACTACTGCTATAATTAACACATTTATGATCCCAACTCCCCACTACCACTCTCATTGATACTATCACCAAGCGTTCTGTCGAGTCGTCTTTAATTACGCCTGAAGACAGAGAAAAATGGAATGATACAGCACTGCTACAGGCTCAGAGGTATTAGGCCTATTACGCATTGCTCACCTCGTGATCTGGAACATAATGGATAGCACTAAAAAAGTCTTGATGAATTGATGCACGTATTGCAATTCTAATAAGCAACTTTTAACCAGCGCTCGTGAATAAGCTGGTGCCCTGCGCTTGGCTTTCGAGTGGCGCTTTAGAATCTTTAGTTTGGAGATTACGATTACGATATTATAACGCCGGTGAAGCTTTGTGCACTAGACATGTACAGCTTCAACCGATGGCACACCCAAACCAAGAGACATTCGGGTCAGGACCCAGAAAGTCAGTCTCCTGAAACAGAGACACAGCTTATAGGGTGGATAGGCTAAGTGATAAAAATGAGTCTTAAGCTTGGACCGAAATGATCCAGAGCTATAATTGAGCTGTTGAGTATTACGAACAGATGCAGGAAGAGCGTTCCATCATTTAGATCCAAACAATCACTTAGGCCTACATGTATGTCTGATCTGTGATTGGTAGACTACCTGGAGTGGAAATCACCCATTGCAACTTTGGAAAAACTCAAGTCGAGGTCTGGTACGTAACAGAAAAGACCGACAACGACAAAGTCGAGAAAGAGTTGCAGACAAATATCAGATCACATGTCGATCCGTACAAACTCAAACTTGTAAAGATGGCTGGCCTCCCTACCTTCAGGTACACTTCCCCAGGCTCAGAGTATTATCTGAGTTGAGCAGATGGCAGCATTGGCGCCTACGTCACTCTGGAAGGTATTCCTGCTACATGTAGCAGCCGTAAAACAAATCTTGATGAACTGTTGCATTCGATTGCAATTGTAACAAACTAATTTCCTTAACAATTTAACCTCGAGCTGCATTGTGCACATAAGCCAATTTTAGTATACCTATCGGCAAAGTGTTAATGGCACACCAAAACCAAAGGACAGGTTAGTACCCAAAAGTCAGTATTAGCTGAAACATTAGACGCAGCTTACGGTGGATAAGCTGACGCATAACATGAGTAGCTTAAGTTTGGACCGAAATAACACAAACAGATCGAACAGAACGAACAGATGCAGGAAGAGAGTTCCATCTGATTTAGGTCCATAGTATCTTATATAATTTCTGATCTCAGCTTAAGTAGACTACTCTTGGAGTGGAAATCACCCACTGCAACTTTGGAAAAACTCAGTGGCCTGAGGTCTGGTACGTTGCAAAAGAGACCGACAACGACAAAGTCGAGGAAGAGCTGATGAAGGAAATCGGATCACATGTCGAACCGTACAAACTAAGCTCATCAAGAAGGCTGGCTCGTTACCTTCACTACATTGATCACCAGGCCAGAGTACTATTCTGAGGAGATCAGATTATGCATTGAAGCATTGTTCACCCTTACAGGTATTGTAGATGATGATGGTGGTGGTAATACATGATGATCTTGATGATGATGACTATTATTATTATTATTATTATTATTATTATTATTATTATTATTATTACTACTACTATTATTATTACTATTATTAATACTATACTATTAATATAATATTATTATTATTATTGCTGTACCTCCCTATTGAGAAAACAAAATCTTGCTTATCGCGGCACCGGTATTTGGTCGATTATTCTTGCATGATCGGTGTCTCAGAATGCGTTTCAGAGTTATTTATGAGAACTGCTTTGGATAATTGCACTTTTGGCCGATGTTTGGTCTCGTGTTATGGGAGCCCGACAGCCATTTTCTATCGAGCTCAAGACTTAGGCCTACACTGCGGCAGGGAAATCGGTGAAAATGAGATTAGGGGAAGCCATTGGAATGGCGTCAATCCTCAGTCACAGGAATGTCTTACTACCAATTGGGCGGCTAAAGAGGAGTGTCTCAGTCTGTCCTGCATATAGACCTAAAGCCCATGCATTTACTACCACCTGCGAAAGTATAAGTCGGTCATGTCGGCTGCAGTCATTCTTTGCGTCCATTCCAGTAAGCTATAAACATCACAACACCTGTCTTCTCTAGAAGGGAATCCGTTAGCCCAAGGGAATTCTAGCCTACAGGTGTGCGAAAGCCCGTCTGAGATGACTTTTCAAAATAATAATTTATTGTTTGATGGCAAATGAACTATTTGCTATTAAAAATAGACTTCAACGGAACGTTGGTGGCTCTTTTATGAGGTGTCCATAAAACGTAACATAAAGTGCACCAACAGCACACATCTTATTTTTCTCAGCTCACCGCCTGAGTCCGCCTCTGTAATTTCTTCTGACTCGCAAAAGCAATTCTGATATAATCAAAGTCACCCCCGTCGAAGGTACCTTTCGGTTCAAGGTATGTCCTATTTCTGCTGTCCCATTGTCATATCTTCAGCCGAAAGGTCCTTCACACCGCAGCCCCTACAACCTGAACACTTTCGTATATGTCCCAGCATCGTAATTTGTTAATTTATCTGGAATTTTCTAGTTGCGAACGGCGGGGAGTCCAACCTACATGCTCTTGTTTCCGGACACGGCAAAGAACCAGGAGATGCTATTTATTTGGATCGTAATCCAGGGCAGAGAATCGGCGAAGTGAAAGTGGCAAAAAAAGGTGCATCAAAAAGTCGTATAGCCATTGGTCCGTGTGATCACGAAAGTAATAACAGCTATGATGTTGGACTGGTCTTGATGGATGAACAGCAACTTGACAGACATGAAACATCGGTGGCAACGAATGAATTCGGAAGAATCCAGTTAGCCGCAGCTGAGGCGGCCATTCATCCTAAGGACGTGATTGATAAGAACGTCATGCTGTTCAACAGCGGCAACAGGCAAGGCACAGTATGTTACCAGAACTATAACAGTCGAAATCCGCAACAGTTCGGGTTGATTGGAATAGCACAGACGCCTGGCGAGGTAAGACAAGCAGTCCACGGAATGAATGAAAGTGGAACACTGGTCGCTACTTGGCCTCCTTACCAGGAGAATGGGGTAAAACGTGTGAAGGCAGTTGGGATGTTGGTTGGAATTGAAGAATTTGAACAATCACCTGAAAGCATATCGCTGGCGGTGCCTATTGGCACAAATCTCCAGGAGCTGATAGAAGATGATTACTGTGTAAATAAAAGAATACAGTTTGCATAAAACCTCTAATAGTATTATTGAGATAAAATTTCAGCATCTTATTCCAGCTGGAAGATGGTGCTCAATGACATTGAAATATTACCATATAGTAGCATTAGCGGTAAATCTTGATGCCGTATAACTTGGTCAACAACTCAACATTTGTCATGGAGATGAGCTTCAAATAGTTTCTGTTGTGTCATACTTACTTACTTACTGGTATTTTGAAGAAAGTGTAAAGTTCTTGCTGAAGGTCATGGTGTCTACTTTCTGTGTTTTGGCAGACGTGTTTTCACAAGTGAATTTTCGAATTTACTATTTGCCAATGAAATTTAAGAGCTCATATTTAACACTTTAACTTTTCGGTGTGCCGAAATTAGCCTGTGGGCAGGATACAATGAATCCATGGCCATTCATTATCTTCTGGAGTTGTGGAAACTCTCTGACAAGGTTCAAACCCTGAGCTTTGATATCTGTCAGCACTGAGTTCTTCAATGGAGTGTGCGTTCTACTGGAAGACAAGATATGTCTAGAGCTCCTGTGGTTGGCCTGCCGTCACCATGTGATGATTTTAGCTAAAGTATTCACCTTGTGCTGCGGTCCATCTAATTCATCACATATTCCAATCTTCCAGACATATAAAGCTGCTTGGGAAAGTGTGATACAGGACTGAATGTCATATCCGGCACTGAACCCTATAATGAAACAGCACTCAGTTTTCTCAAGAAGTTAACTGAAAGAAAATCAGATTCAGAGATAAGAGGTCAAGAACTCATTGAGCCGACAATGGTAGTCTTGGAAGTTAGCCTTCAATAATTCACTGGAGAGCCTTGGGCCAATTCACCACGCAAGTTGGATGGCCACGTTACTGTATGCCATCAAAATCTACCCTTTTCGTGATCAACGTGGTGTATTCAATCTAACGAAGAAGAAAGAAACTCAGATTCATGTGCAGCTTTGTTGCCCTTCTTTACACAAAAGCATGGACAAAGGCCTCACTTGCTGCTGAAGATCGTGTACAAGATCTTTCACTTTGTATTACTCTAGAAAAACATTGAGTCAGTTGACCCCCGAGATCAGCGTTGCTGCCAGGAAGGCCCTAGAAACCACTAGTGGTACCGTTCAGATGAGGCTGTAGGTCTGGCACTGTTCTCAGACCAACTTCCAGTAACAGATAAGGTGAATATTGTTCACAGAGTAACTGCAAAGCCTGGTAAAAGGAAGGTGATGCTGCGGTACTGAAGGAGGGGGCTTGCCTGGGTGATTTTGCAACCAAATGAAAACTGACACTGCTGTCACACCTGAAGATTAGTGATTACTTTCTTACATTTCCACAAGAGAAATGGATCGAGAATGAGGATTACAAGCAAGGTAGAGAGAGAATTCAGCAGTTGAGAGTGGTGAACGACACGGCTCAGAGGTGTGTGAATTTACTCGAGGAATTCAACCGACTCATCACCAATAATGAAGAAAAGCAGTGTCTTCTACAAGTGGTCGTGGCAAATAGGAATGCTATTTGCCTCAAAACAACAAAGAAGTCTGTTGTTGACGCAGTGCTTGCAGTTTCTAGACTCTAAGACTGTAGCGAGTGTTGAAGTCATAAAACCGGAACAATCGACATTCATGGTTAGAACGATGTTTTTTTTAATTTTTGATATTTCAAATTCTTCAAACTTACTGAAATTTTATAGATCAACCTGACTAACTGTTCTACTATCACAAGTGTAGTCAAATTACAGTAATATTTGATTTATCTTAAAATAAAATACATTCGTACGGGAATGTATGCTTGACGCATTCATTTCCACAATTAGTGTCTTTTTATCGGTGTCAGGCAAATTGACACAGTCCGTGAGCACCGTCTTTCCGTTGGAATTAAAAGCTGAAATTTTGTCTAAATAATACTATTGATAGGTCTAACAAACTGAGAGGGTGCCCTGGTTACTAGGTTGCACTTTGTTTTTGACCATGCATCTGTGAACCACCCTATTGCGCATGTTGTAAATTGATTTCTTCATTTTAATATTATGTCTCATTTAGTTCTGTCACTCACCTACTCAAGTTTTCTTGTCTTGAGCACCCGGCAAGCTCAGTAGAAACGTGTCTCTGCTCAGCAATATACTTACCAGTGCTTTGACAAATGCGTAGTTTTATTAAGGGTTGTGTCAATTAGTAGACATTTGGACATGAGGCTATTTTAGTGTAATTTAATGGAACGTAAGAGAATGTCACTGAGGCAGCAAATGATTCAACCAGGACATTGTATATCATTCTAGTGAACTTTCGATCTCACAAATGATATTGAGTGCAAAGTATTTAAATTTACAATATTGTGCTGTAATTGAATTGTCACATTGTGGATAACTTCTAGTGTTTTTATTATTATTATTATTACAGGGACATATAATAATACCATATAATTATTATCGGGTATAATCCTTATAGCAGGAATAAAAAATGTGATTATTCAGAATTATTATGAATTTACAGCACTTCGCTGCTATTGAATTGTTGATATTGAATTGTTGCACTGAAAATAATCTATCCTATTGTTTGCATTATTGGCTGAAGTTTTCGATAAAATGTATAAATTTCTTCATTTGTAGCTGGTGACGTCTTTTAAGCAAGAATAATTGTTTTGATCAATCAGAATTGGGAATTTACACTATTTTTGCAACTTTTAAATTGCTGCATTATGGATAATTTCGCGTACGTTTTGTTCATTGTTACAGAGACAAAACTGAAATAGTAAGTATATCATCATCATCATCATCATCATCATCATCATCATCATCATCATCATCATCATCATCATCATCATCATCATCATCATCATCATCATCATCATCATCATCATCATCATCATCATCATCATCATCATCATCATCATCATCATCATCATCATCATCATCATCATCATCATCATCATCATCATCAGCATCATCATCATCATCATCATCATCATCATCATCATCATCATCATCATCATCATCATCATCATCATCATCATCATCATCATCATCATCATCATCATCATCATCATCATCATCATCATCATCATCATCATCATCATCATCATCATCATCATCATCATCATCATCATCATCATCATCATCATCATCATCATCATCATCATCATCATCATCATCATCATCATCATCATCATCATTATTATTATTATTATTATTAAATAATTAATTTAATTACACCTTTATGCAATTGACCGGTGAGGATGACCGTTAACTCCAGAACGAAAACGCTCCTCATATAGTTTCTTAGAGCCTGAGGGATTATATATACCTCGGGCGAAAAAAAAAAATTTATTAGTTAATTAATTAATTAATTAAATTTGTAACCGCATAGTCATACCAAAATGCGAATCTGAGGGGCGGAGAGTCAGCCGCCAGAGGAAGATGCAGTTAGATATCCAAGTGCTTGAAAGCCAAGAAGAAATATTGAGTTTTGAGCCGCTTTTTGAAGGAAGGAAGTGAATTTGAACCACGAGGAGAGAGGCAGTCGATTCTATTCATTAGGGGCTGGAGCATGGAATGCAAGCGATACCATAATTGTTCTGCATCGGGGTTCAGCTAAAAGACCAGTAGACCAGTATATTCCTTTGACCATGAACAAGGCATTTGATTCATCAGATGCATTTTGAATTTACAAATAGTTTCTTCTGCTGAATTGTTGCATTTGTGGATAATCTCTCTTATGGCTTGTATATTACATCGTGTCTGAAAATTGTGTCCTATCTGCTGAAGTCATTGATAAAATGTATTAATTTCTTCATCCGTTTCTGCACTTCTTCACTCACTCACTCGCCTAGCCACCCACCAGCTTCCACCAACCCACCAGCTCACCCAAAACTACCAACCCATTTACCCACCCATTAACGCATTTACTCACATTAACTGAGGCTTTAAATCAGCTGCAAACACTTTATTTTAGAGATGTCTTTATAACCAATTTGACATTAAAGATTGTTTCGCTATTTAGCTAAAATGCAATCATTTAAAGATATTTTTGATAGTTATTACATATTTAGTAGATGTTATGCTCTGACCTCATTTCACTTTGACTCTCGTAACGCACTGTGTATTAAATCAGTATGATTTTAAATTTCATCATTACTGAACCCATTGGATTGCTAGAACCATTAACTCCATGACGCTGTGGCTATTCAGCAAACCGTATGAACCATTGCAGGTAGCACCCTGCGGATTACGGAAGTCATGTGGTTCCTCATATTGCGAACAAACGAGGATGCATCTTATACGCGTAGAAATAGAGAGGCATATCATTTCGCGAACAAAATAAGGAAGCACCTCATTTCACGAAAAAATAATCAAACATCTCATATTGCGAGAAATAAGGAAGCATCTCAATGAGGCATGTCCTCACCAATCTTGTCGAGAACCGTCCATTTTTCGACCAATTCGCCTTCAGGCCATCCGGATCGACCTCTGCTGCACTCATAGTCATTACTGACTTCAATCTCAACTTACTTAATTCTGAACCATATGTCCGCCTTGTTTCTTGGCCGATCATTTGGCCTCCCTACCTATCCCTGTTAATATCTTCAACTGGATTCTCTCTCTCCTGAGCAATCGTAGTCACTGCACCAAGTTCCGCGGCGTGATCTCTTCTCTGGCTCACATCCATGTCTGTATAATACATGTACATGGTTCTGGCATGGGTTTAGTAAACTTTGTGGTGGCCATCTCCAGTCTAAAACTTCTTCACAGCTTCAATCGCACCTTTAAATACGTTGATTACTGCTTTCTTGCGATCATGGCTTCTAATATCTCCATCACTGACGCAGAATTAGATCACATTAGTGACCGTTTTTAAACGTAACCCCCCACCGCAACCATTCTAAATTCAGCAAATTAGTTTTTACAGACCAAAAGTGATTCTTAAACAGGGCCCTCCAATCCTGCGCGGCATTAAAAGAGTCATGTCCCTGACATGGTAACTTTTCGGTAATCTTAACGCCCAGTATGGGCGTTAAGATTACCGAAAAGTTTGGTTTCCGGTATGTCCAAAGACTTTGTATGCGGGCCAAGAACAATCTCTACACACTCATCGTGTTTTGATCTCGCTCACATAACCGTGTTTCCCTAGATTCGATTCATTCACCAGGCGCGGTTTCTTGGCTATGGTGTCGTACAGTTAGGCTTCTGTTTTCTAGTTGACTTAATTTTTCTCCTCTATTATCGTTTTTACTGCATTTATTGTTAAACTTTGTATGTAAAGCGTCGTGCGTTTGCTTGCGCTTAATAAAGAGCACGCTTACTTACTTACTTACTTACTTACTTACTTACTTACTTACTTACTTACTTACTTGTTGACTGCTGTGTATTGCAAATACTGTTTTCAGAGCCCATCATTTGCAGCTGCTCCTAGAAATGATCTATCCCCTCTGCTATAATTATGTCCTTTCAACATGCCATAATAATAGTGCGGTCGCAGAAGTTGCAACCAAACCATTTGGTACCTGTCTGAGCTGCTGGTAGGATTTGGATTTGGATTCCTCGACGATAATAATATCTCAGTGGAAGAGAAGAGATTAACGGTCATGACTATCAAAGATACTGAGGGGTCTGATGAATCTCCAAAATGGATTCCACTATTCGTCAATCCAGACAGAAATGACTGCATAACTTGTCACGACATCTACACGGCGTTTTTTCACGATCCTCGGTAAAGAACTCTTGCAGATTGACCCCAGCGAATGGTTAAAATATCTAAAGGATAGAAGATGGTTGCCATCTCTGTGAAGTAATGTGACTGATATTGCAAAACGAGGAGGTGCCTTGATTCAAGAATTCAATGCCTGTTTAACACGCAACGAGGAACAGAAGCAGCATGTCATGGAAGTAGTCGAAGGAAATAGAAGCAAGTTCAGTGTGCCGACAAAGGCGGGAGTTATAAAGAAATTCAAAGAAATCCAGATAAACTGGCAATATGAATTAATGATGTGCTGATGGTAATTGTATTTTAAGTTTAAATACAGGTCATAATGTTTTGTATGGCGTTCGCCGCTCATTGCGTTCAGTAGATGCTACATTGCTACACTATTTGGGCTATAATAGAGTCTCAACATAAGCCATCCCAAATGGCTAGTTGAAGGACAAGAAACACATTTCATGAAAATTCTCCACTAGGGATGGGAACACCCTAACAGGCATGTAATTATGTAAGTAGGCTTTGTCGTCACTTACACAGCGCCTTCGAAGTACCTCACAAATTGTAATTGTAATTACGACAATTTATAGAGCATCGTCGGTAGCAAGCTACTTCCAGGATGCTTTACACACATACACAATGTCAACTGTCAGCACATTATGCTAAGAGCTTGATAGCAAGTACAGTTTTCACTGTTGTTTTTAAACATGAGAGCTTTTGATTACCTGGATAGCTGCGGGAAGACTGTTCCACTGTGTTCCAGGCACGTGGGCCAGAGACCCGAAAGGCCCGATCGCCCGCTTTAGTTTTTGTTGCAGGAACGCAAACATCAGCGGACTTTGATGTTCGCAGCCGCGACCTGTTGGAATCATCTGATATTGTCTGCGAGATAGTGTGGTGCGCAGTACTGATGTTTAGGCATTTATGCACAAGAATGCAGAGTTTGTACTTATGCGCTGTTTACACCAAACTAACTGATGCGTTATCAACGAGTTTCCTTCTCAAACAGAAATAGAAAAGTATATTACCAAAATTAATGTTTTCTTTTAATTGAGTCTTTACAATTCCATTTGAAATTCGGGCTGACGCGAAGGCACACAGTGACAGTTGATAATTGTTTTGTTAACAAACGTTGCACCGTATTACAATTTACAACTGTTGCTCTGTAGACTGTGTTTTATATATATATATATATATATATATATATATATATATATATATATATATATATACGAATGACACTTTGTATAGGTGTCCACTCCGTTACCGAGAATTAATCTACATTGAAGATGCTCATGTATTCAACAATAATGAGGTTTCAACTCCTAAATGAACCAAATTGATATGTTAAAAAATTGTGGTCCGAAATGCAGGGGATGATAAGTTTGTTTCATGTTAAGTTGAAATTTTTCACTCCGTTACCTGTTACGTGAATTTAATCTAATACCAGAAATTGACTCTTATACCACCACAGCCATAAACCTTAGAAAGATGATCCGGGTGTTCAGAAAATGTGTTACACGGAATCCGAAAGACACAGGATCGCCACTCTGCTGCAATTACATTCTATTATCTATAATATCAAGTAACAGGTTAACTTGTCGGTAACAGTTCAAATGACCTTGACATTCAAGGTAAGTCGATTGTCGTGGAAAGTGTCTGCACCTGCTTTTCTGTCGATAACAACTTATAATGACTAATCTCATTTTGGTGCTGTAATCATTTCACACAAAACCCATGGTTGCAATTCTATCGCTTGCAGTTCCAGAGAATTCAAATGTTAATCACAGCAGGTCAAGTGACCTTGAACTACAAGGTCGTCCGATGATTGCAAAAAGTTGCGTATACCTTTTTTGGATTCCGAGAACCTGAAAACCATGAATTATACACTAATAAAACCATTCTAACACTTGTAGCTCCTACTAAACTTTGGGTTAACCATGACAGGTCAAGTGACCTGGAACTACAAGGTCATAGAATTGTCGTACAACATTGTGTGTACCTTTCCTTGAATCCGCGACCCCGAAAACGATAAAAACAAGGACATTAAGAAACCATTCTAACACTCCTAATTTCTACGAAGCTAAAAGTTAACCGAAAGAGGTCAAGTGACCTTGAAAGACAAGGTCAAATGATGGTCGTACAATATTGTGTATACCTTTTTGGATTCCGCGATTCCGAAAACGATTAAATAGACACCAAGAAAAAATTCTAACACTCCTAGTTTCTACGAAACCGGTCAATTTACCTTGTAGCGACTCTCATAAGATGTTGATAATGACTCTGATGGATTTACATAACCCGTGCGAACCTTGAACTAAGAATTTCTCTTAATGCCTCACAGATACTAAGATATTAATATTTGTCAATAAAATTCAAACAGCCTAACTAATGAATGTTATCTGATTGTCCTGCAATGTTAAAAATAGCTTCTTTGATTTGTTCGACCGGGAAAACCCTATAATAGACGCACAAATCAAATCTCTTTCACTTGCGCCCACATGTCCGGTTGCTGAGCTATCTAGTTTTTCTGTGTACACCTACAGCGTTATGTCTGTTGTTAACACAATAAACGAATATATGATGATGAACTGCTGCAAACACGATCCAAATTCCAACCGTATACACATACCGACATAATACCTGCGGGCAACCTTAGTGTATGCAATACCTGGCTTTCTGGAGTCGCTGCCATCTTCGGTAATCTCCTATGATAGCAGTCCAGCTCAAAACCTGGATGCAGGCTTCCAACAACTGCACAGAGCCCTGCGCCAACGCGCCGCGCCGCCGTCGCCGACATTTCTTGGGCGCTGCCGCCGCCGATTTGTCTGGATCGGCGCGCCGCCGCCGATAATTCCTCGGCGCTCCGCCGATGCGACACTGATGTGTTTAATTGTTTTGTTTCATTTTTTATGTTTTGCATGATTTCGCGATAAATTGTTGCTTCAGTGGGTAATAGAAGTAAACACAGACAGTCAGAGACAGACAGAGACAAAGAGACAGACAGAGACAGACAGATAGAGTCAGACAGACACAAGCACATAGACAGACTCAGGCAGACATACAGAGACAGAGACAAAGACAGAGACAGAGAGACACAGGCACAGACACAGACATGCAGGCAGTCAACATACAAATGGTAGGATGGATGGATGGATAGATGGATGGATGATGGATGGATGGAGTCTAGGACAATTCCCCTTCGGACAATTCCCCGGTCAATTCCCCGGACAATTCCCCGGACAATTCCCCGGGCGTTTCAATAGGACAATTCCCCCGGACAATTCCCGCCTACATATATATATATAATTATTATAAAATAATTACATATCTTTATATTATTATATAATTATATTTGTGCATATAAATTATATAATATATAATTAAATTAATATAATTAATTATATTAATATAAATAATATATATATTATAATTCAATTTATAATTAATAATATATATATAATAACAATATAATTAAATTATTATTATATAATAATAATTATTGTAATTAATCAATAACAATATAATTAATTATTATAAAATTATATGATATTAATAATATTAATATATATTTTTATATATTATTAAATATTAATATAATTATATAAATACCTATGTATATGTGTATATATTATATTATATATATAATTTAATAATTATATATTATATAATAATTATATAATTATAATAATTAATATAATATATTAATATTATATATTATACATATAATTATAATAAATAATTAATATATTTATTAGTGATATTAATTATTATTACATATTATATATTATTTTAATAATTATATTACTATATTAATTAATTATATTATAGTTATAATTTATTATATTATAGTTATAATTAATAATTATAATTAACAATTATAATTATATTAATTATAATATTATATATTAATAATTATAATTATAATTATGATATATTATTATATATTATTAATAATATATAATATTTAATATAAATATTATTTATATTAATATAATTAATTATATTAATTTAATTATATATTATATAATTTATATGCACAAATATAATTATATAATAATATAAAATATATGTAATTATTTTATAATAATTATTGTATATATGTAGGGAATTGTCCGGGGGAATTGTCCTATTGAAACGCCCGTGGAGAATTGTCCGGGGAATTGGCAGGGGAATTGACCGGGGAATTGTCCGGGGAATTGTCCGGAACGGATGGATGGATGGTTGGATTGGGTGGGTGGATGGATGGATGGGTAGATTGAATGACAAATAAATAGAATTGTTATTGTAGTTGTAATTGAACATTTCTATAGCGCCACTCACAGATCAAAGGCGCTTCCTAAGTCACTAACAAAATAAGATAGACTTCAGGCGTTTCCGACACAGAAGGAGGAACAGGCTGAGGTGTTCAAGACGCAATTCATATGGAACATCTTCCACATGAATTGCGTCTTGAGCACCTCAGCCTGTTCCTCAACAATTCAACAATTCAATTTATCTGTCATTTGCTTGTCTGTGTCTGTGCCTGTGTCTCTCTGTCTCTGTCTCTGTATGTCTGTCTGTGTCTGTCTGTCTATGTTCCAACTACTGTAACAGGGGCCGACATAGGCAAAACTTATGCATTGAGCAGTAGCACCACGCATGCGCGGGACGTCCACTGGCGGCCGAGCGGAGAGATTAGCGACCAGAAAGTGTAGAGACCGAGGTTTATAACTTCATAGTCATTCGGTCTGAAGGTATATAGGAGCTACCTCGAGCAGAGAGAGAGCCAGCGTGGCGCATAAGTTTTATTATTTTGACTTGAGTGCGTAAATAGAGGAGATAAGAATGAGAGAACAATAGGGGCCTACAGGGCGCCTTGTTCAGGCCGATCTATATATAATGAGAAATATTTCTCGTTTATTCATTATTTTCGTTTCCTTTGTTTCAGAGAAGCGAAGAATATTCTTCGGGTAAGAAGAGTTGTTATTGGCCATATTACCATCATAATAGTATTTAAATAATAGTCATCGGCTTATCGCATCTAATATGTAAGGCACCTTATTGCGAAGATTTGGTTAGCCTACATTTCTAATTTAAGCGGTGTTCCGAAGTTGTGTTCATAGTCTTGCTGAGGAATTCTGAGCCATTTGCAACTTTGGCAATTTATCTTTCTCGTGTTTTATGTCTCTAACAAATATAGGCCATTCTTTCACAACTTTTTATGTGGTTTTAAGATCAACACAACTGAATATATATGATTTTAAAAGATGATCTCGCCCTCGTCAATACGTTCTAGTCGTAAAAAATTAAGTAGACCTCTACCAATCAGAATCAGATAAAGAACCAGCTGTATTTGTCAGATCTGCTAATGAAACTTTTAACCTTTGGAAAGGAGGCAGGCCAAAGTACTTTATCTAAGACTAGCAGTAACAGTAACGATCTGCAAACCAGTTTTGGTCGAGGTCGATGGTGTTCATATAATTAATTATCTTAACACAATGACAGACGCGTGAAAATATTTTTCTGTACTGCACTGTCATTTTATTTTATTTTATTTTTATTTTATTTTTTTTTTATTTTTTTTTTTTTACTGACTGACAACTTTTTATTTCCAGAAGCACAATGCATATAACAATTAACAACAATTATAACTTGACTATTACATATCAGTGCATTGGCTAGGGAACAGGGAAGACCCAAAAGGGGCACAAGCCCCGCTTAATTAGGGTCACCCATTTTAACAATAATCATTTATGGCTGGTTAGTCAGTTGAAAGAAAGAAAGGTTCAACTCAATAATGTTCTTAACTAAATAATAACATTGCAATTTACTAAGAAGATCAATATGTAAAAAAGAAAGGTTCAACTCAATAATGTTCTTAACTAAATAAAACATTGCAATTTACTAAGAAGATCAATATCTAAACAATTCGATGAAACAGTGTTAAATGAAGTATGGTTAATCCTTCAAGTAACGATTCCACAGCTTTTTAAATTGGGTGTATGTGGGTGCATTCCGAATACTCATCGGTACTGCATTCCAAACTTTTGGACCACTACAACAAATTGAAAATCTACGATAATTAGTGCGTGCATATATGACATATAAACCACCAGAAGAAGATCTTGTACAATGACCATGCATCTCTACTACCTTCGTAAAATAGTTTGAAATCAGGCAGCAAGTTATTGACAAATTTATACATGAAATTATCCAGTTGATAGCGATTTATATTTTCAAAGTTCATAATATTATATTCTCTGTATCTGTATGCCGTGTGGGCATTAAAAGGATCTCTTGCAATAATTCTAATAGCTTTTTTCTGCAGAACCAGAAGACATTTCAACCTAGTAGAATAGTTTGAGGCTCAGACAATATTACCATAATCAAAATAGGGATTGATTAGTGTATAATATAAATTCCTACGACTATGAATTGGGATAAGGTAAGATATTCTCGCTAGTATACCAAGGTTTCTGGAAATTTTGCCAGCAATAATATTGATATGTTCAGTCCAAGTCAGACATTCGTCAATACATACACCGAGAAATTTAGTGGATCGGGTTTGGGACAGGGAAATTCCATCAATTGACAACTTTGTCTGGAGATCCGGGATTCGTTTCTTCGTAGAATGGAATAGTATAAAGCAGGATTTTTTTATATTGAGTGACAGGCGATTGGTCCTAAACCACTCAGCTAGAATGTTTAATTCAGTATTAATTATTTCAACGAGTCTGGGTAAAGAATCATGTGAACAGAAAGCATTCGTATCATCAGCAAACAAAATAAGTTTAAGCACAGCAGAAGCATTGGGAAGATCATTAATATACAATAAAAACAGTAGCGGACCGAGGTTTGAACCTTGCGGGACACCAATTTTTATCGGTTTTCTAGAAGATAGGGTCCCATTACATAGCACCTGTTGATACCTATGCTCCAAATAGCTTTTAAACCATAAATGAGGTATGCCCCTAATCCCGTAATTTTCAAGTTTATCTAGTAGAATTTTATGGTCCACCGTGTCGAATGCCTTTGCTAGATCAAGGAATATACCAACTGAATATTTATTAGTGTCTATTGCTTGAGAAATAAGGTCTAGCATGTTAATTAGAGACATATCAGTGGAATGACCTGGACGGAAACCATGCTGAAGGGGATATAAAACATGCATCTGGTTTATGTAATGATTTAATCTCTCACACATTGCCTTTTCTAAGACTTTACCAAAGTATGGCAATATAGATATTGGCCGATAATTAGACATTTCCTGTCTGTCACCTTGTTTAAAAATTGGTGTTATTTTTGCAATTTTTAGATTGGGAGGAACAACACCTGTATTGAAGGAGCAGTTGATGATATCTGAAAGAATATTTGCAACACAGCCAATAGTAGGCCTACTCTTAGCCACTAACGGGTCTATTTCGTCGGGACCCATACTGCGAGTATATTTCATAGATCCAGCTATACTAACAATTTCATGAGAGGTAGTTGGAACTATTGCAAAAGATCCAGGAAGTGGGGGTTCATGAATTCTTCAACAGTTTTATTGACATAGGGCGTACAGTTCCCCTCGACTTCGAAACTCTTGACTGCATCAACAAGGATTTTGTCATCCTCATCAAACTTCGACATTATTTGGCTCAAATGTCAGGCGAAACGGAGACTTAATTCTTTACACCGCGTCTTTCTGTGTTATCTATCTTCACTTCATTGCAATTGCTGGAACTGTCAAGCCTGGCATAAATATTTTTCATTATTATTTTGGGCATAATCCCTTAGATTGAGTAATAATAATAATAATAATAATAATAATAATAATAATAATAAAAATAATAATAATAATAATAATTATTATTATTATTATATTAATATATTACTAGATATTTGCCCGTCTTAAGACGGTTATTGCTTCGATGAGGATATTAGTCCGCGGGTCGCAAGTTGCACATCTCGAGGAAGCTTTGAAAGTCATTGATTCGCTGCTGCAATGTTTAGGCCTTATTGACTGCGTGCAGGTCTCTAAGAGACGCTTTATTATATCCAGATAGGCTTTTGCACTCAGCTTCGCCCGGGGTGTTTTAGACGGCTTCGTGAAGAATGACGTTTTGTTCCTCGTTTCGTACCCACCCGTGTATTTGAATTTAACGACATTGCCTCAGCGCCAGTGTATTTGAATTTAACTAAATTGTCCTCAGCGCCCGTGTATTTAAATTAACGGCATCTTCCTCAGCGCCAGTGTATTTTGAAGTTAACAACATCATCGTCAGCGGCTGTCCCGGTTCTCTTTTAAATTTAATGTCCTCCAAATCAGCGACTGCGCCGCTTCGTACGCGCCTGTGTATTTCATTTTTGCGATGTCTTCCTCATCCGCTGTGACGCTTCACTTTTGAAATTAGCGGTTCCTGTTTTAGGTTACCGGTACTGGTTTTAAGCCTCTGAGCAATCAAGAGTAGGACGTTTTGTGGTCATGTTGACATCGCATTGTGCGAAGTGATCATACATCTGAACTATTATTCTGAAGTCCGCTTGTTTACTTAATGTTATCTCAGGCTATTGTCAAAGCACGGTACACAGAGAATTAACTAGATATGGGTATAATATTTCACAACCGGTGGCAAATTAGAGAAATTTCCGTCTACTCCTTTATACGGCTTACACAAAGAGTAAAATTATAATTTATAATTTTAAAGTACATTGTTGGCAAAAGTTAGTTATAAAAAATTATTTCTATTATATTAATTAAATGATTAGTATGTGAAAAATTTGAAGTCCAATTTCAGCAAGAAATTTCATTGTCCTTCTAATGGTGATACCTAAAGGCAACAGTTGAAGCGTTGAACTGATGTTTTATCACTTTAGATCATTAACTTACATGCATCCATTGCTCTATATGGTTTTAATTAACTTATTAACGATCTAAATAATTATTAAATAAATAAAACTCTCTGTTTTTCAAATATTTCTTACAACACCGTTACGAATGGGTTTCTGCCATCTGTGGAATAAATTCAAAACTAGTTTTTTTAATTGATAGCAGGGAACATGTCTGCATTGATTTTACCAACAAGAAATCAGTAGCCTATGGATGTTTGCTTCTGTTGACAATTTTCAGAAATTTATCCGGTAATGTTATAGTATAAAAAGATCGACAACTCCGTCACTGTAATTATTGCTTTTTTGCGAATATATATTTTTTTCTTTCAAAAATAATATTGAAACAGACCACTATAAACTAACTATTTTTGTATCTTAAGTCTTCCAGTCAGCATGGATACTTAATTCTGAATATTTTACAACTCCGATACAATAACTCCGTAACTTTTTTAGTGATGGTATTGCAGTTTTGGAAACGGAGAAAATACGGGAAAATTGACAAGTCCATGCATCAATTTTGATTTTTTTTTAGGTTATTTATGTTCAGCAATCAAAAACCGAAACTCAGTATTGTTGAACAGAAATTCAACAATGACATTCTCTATAATTATAAAACGAATAGTTGTGTATAATTTCGATCAAAATTTGGCCTAGCTTCCAATTTATTTGTTGAAAAATTGACATGAAAGTTCGAAATAAGTATTGCACTGTGAATTGCAAAACTTATTAAAATACTCAGTTACACACGAATATGACACAAATAAAAATAACGTAATAATAATACTAGCAATAATAGTAATAACAGTTGTCTCTATTTTTCTGTTAATGGTAGGCCCTACATGTAGATAATTTATAGCAATAATAATTAAGGTTGCTATGTAATATTTTAATGAAAACCTAATACTAATTAATCACTAATTATAAACAGTGGCGGTATTTTCAACTGTGTATTTATAAAGTAACGGAGTTGAAAATATTTAGGAATCAAAGTTACGGTGTTGTATGTTTTTCTAAATATTAAAAAAATGAAAAGTTAGGCCAAATCTGTCAAATTTAAGCTCTGCTCAATATTAAGTATGCTTCAGCACTGCCATGAAAATATTTGTGTAAGAATTCTTTTAAATTTTGCATGACTTTTTTTCTCTAACTCTATTTCTGAATTTGCCTCCGGTTGTGAAATATACCCATTTATGTAAGACTAGTTTCTGCTCAGCAGTTGATAATTTTATGCCAGTTGAGCCTCCTATCTCTGCGTGTTTTCTCCAAATTCTAGTTAATATGCCAAATTCCGCGGAAGGAAAACCAACTCAACAGGCGATCAGTGACCAACATACAAAGAAACGTGAGTACCAAGTCGTGTAGTAATCGTTAACTACTATACTCGAAAGTCGTGGTTTGTGTTCTTCACATAATGTTTATTAGGGTGTTCCCATCTCTAATGGAGACTTTTCATGTATATTTGTTCTAATCCTCCAACCAACCATTTGGTGATGGCTTATATTGAGAGTCTATAGCTAAAATATTTTGAAGATTGATCAATATTTAGAACTTGCACAAACCAGTTGAACTTTTCTAAAAGTGAATTTTTTCGTGTTTAACCATTTATTCCTAAATTATGCATTGGAAAAGTTTTGCAAATCAGCAAATGTTTCAAGACCACCTGGATGATTAGTTTAACAGTGGTCCCTAATAAAAATCGAGAAAGAGCATTTATTTTTGGAGGCACAGCGAGAAAGTCGTCGGAGAGGAACGATAGCCCGCAGTAGATAGAAACCACACTCAAGAAAAAATGCGCGTTGAGGCTTAATACAACTGCAGCAAATCATTCAGTGGAGACAAAACACGCAGAACTTTGTGACATCATCACTACCACCAGAGCTGATATTCAGGAAGGTGATGATTATTGTGATGGATTGTTGTCGGACAGCAACAGTATTACCTTGTCACCTGATCCTGAGAAAGATCCGTGAACTTCAAAGCCGAGAGTCATATATATATAGGCACAGTGAATTTGATCACTCCTGAAGTGGATGCGTCCCTAGATCGGATAAAAGAAAGGGGACAGGAGACTGCTCAAGTATTTCTGCAATGGCTTCATCAGGACAGACCCGGCATGATCCGAGTTCCAACATTTAACGCGCCGCACCACGGAGACGATGATTTGCATCTATTATGTCTCAAAGTCTCCTGCAATAGAACTATTTGGCAATTTCAAAGATTTCTAGCAACGAATAGATCAAGCTTCTTTTTTCATTCATTCCGGATATTTTTCCACAGCCCTTGACGATGAAAAGTATGGCATCCATTATCGCTCCATGGAAAACAGTGTCATAGAGTTTGGAGTATCACAGCTGGAAACATTCCAAGCGCCAGATGACCAACGTAAACTGCTGGAGCTGTCGATTGCTTTCTTTAATAGAACGTCTCACAGAGGAATCCATTTCTGATATCCAGCAGCAATTCACCGTGCCCGCTGGATGACCAGAATCATTAACTCCATGATACTGTGGCTATTCCGCAAACAGTATGAACCATTGTACCTAGGGTCCTCCGAATCCCTGAATTCGTGTAGTCCATAATATCATTTACAAACAAGGAGGCATCTCAGTGAGGTCTGCCTCTTATTGACTACTGTGTATTGTGTATGTCAGATACTGGGTCCAGAGCCCATCATCTGCAGCTGCTCCAAGAAATTATCTGTCCCCTTGCTTTGTAGTCTGCCTGTATACCTTGACATGGAGATCGCAGAAGCTGCCACCACAGCATTTGGTCGCCAATTAATTATGATACCTGTGTGAGCTACTTATAGGATTTGGATTCTTCAACGATAATGTCTCGGTGGAAGAGAAGAAATTACTGATCATGGCTCTACTGTAAGAGATTCTGAACCTCCAAAACGGATTCCTCTCTTCGTCAATCCAGAAACAAGGGTACTAAATGACTACGTCATGTACACGGCGTTTTATAAGATCCTGGGTGAGGAATTCTTGCAAAATGACTCCAGCGAATGGCTACTCCAAGAATCATATATAAAGAACAGTTGGTTGTCACCTCTGTGGAAACTGTGAACGATCTTGCAGAACGGAAGTTGCCTTGATTCAAGAATTCAATGCCTTGTCAACACGCAATGAGGAACAAAACAGATTAAAGTAGTTAAGGGTACTAGAAGCAAGGTCAGTGTGCCAGTAAGGGGAGGAACTATCACGAACTCCAGAGAAACCGGCAACATGAACTATTGGTGGATTTGTGGTAACTGCATTTTTGCTTACATTTACAATTTGCTACACGGCAGCTGTAGTGTTTTAATGATTGTACTGAATGACTATTTTACGTATTTTGCACAGCTACTCTACCACTACACGGCAGTTTACATGTTTCATGCGTGTTTACTATTTAGTGTGTTTGCTGTTTAGTATTTTACTATTTCATTTGACGATTTTACTGAAACACTATATATAAGAAACTTTGATTGGTTTGTGCAAGTCCTAAATATTATTTTATCACGCTAAATATTTTACTGGTTACTCTTTCTATCTAGTATCACGCAATGATGGGTTGGAGAATAACTTTCTAACACTTTCATATTTTAGAAACACCATAATGTTTATTAAACTAATTTTGCCCTTAATAGAATTTTGAGATGTCAGTTAAATCGTGAGAAATATCTATGTCAATTGATCGCTTAGCAAATTTTCAGGTTATGCGTAAAAGGCTGAACAGTGCAGTCTGGTTTACCGAAATTCTCGATCCTATTGGTATATGGTCTACTTTGCCTCATATAACCAACCCACTGCACTACTGATTGCGTTATTTGCACAGATTGTATTTTAAAAACCGGTGGCAGACTGCAGAGAAACATTTCGTTTGATGTAATACATTTCTGATGTTGATATAGACAGGATGTCGGACAAAATCAGATATTGAACTTGACTTAGAGCGCATATACTACGTTGTTGGAAACTGATGGTCAAAGTGCTGTCTATAACAGTGTAAAGAAATTGAGGCTCACTCAGCATCTCATATGTTGAGTTTCGGCTCATCGGTTATCATAAAACAACTTTGAACTTTCGTAGCTGAATTGTAACAAAGTGTAGACATACGCCGGTGTGGCAGGTAAAGTGGACTCTAGCTAAAACGTACTCTAGAGTACATCACACCGCGCCTACAGGTACTTCGAACTCTAGAGTACGAAATGCCTAGCCCACATCCAGGCATAACGTACTCTATGCAGGTAAGGTGTATCAACGTGCTGTCGAGAACATCATGTTCCCCCAGATTCCACGTTACCTTGGGCATTGCGTACTCTACTAGTTAAGCCATAGAAATTACGTATTTAAAAATTAAAGACTTTTAAATGGTAGCGAAATTAACAGCAGCTACATTTTTAATATTAAATATAAAAAAAACAATTAAATACCTTATGAAAATTTTGTAGTATAATTTATCGGAGGTGAAGCAAATTATTCATCAAATCCTACTGTAGAGTACATCATACCTATGCACAACGTACTCTAGAGTACATCATACCTAGGCGCACGGTACTCTAAAATACATCATACCTAGGCACAACGTACTCTAGAGTACATAATACCTAAGCAAGGTAAGGATCCTGAGTGGCCGAGTGGGTTGGTGCCCGCTCGCCGCGCTGGCGCCCCGGGTTCGCTTCCCGGTCGGGTCGGTTTATCAGAGATTAATTTCTCGGATCTTTACTGCGGGTGGCTCGGTCGCATTATAAACGTGGAGTACAATACAACACACAACACAACACAATATACTGGGGCGCGGTGGTTTGGGGTATGTTCGGTGCCTTGCAGCTGGAGGCTTGAGGGTTCGAATCCACCTCAAAGCCGTCGCGTAGGGACCCTGGGCAAGTCCTTCACTCGCAATTGCTCATGCGCTTCGGCGTGAAACTCCGACTACAGCAGTAGTCGGGAGCGCCTCTGAATAGGAAATCTGGTAGAGGCGCTATAACAAGTGTTCAAATACAATACAAATACAATACAATAAGCAAACCGTACTCTAGAGTATATGATTCCTAGGCACAACGTACTCTAGAGTACATTATACTTAGGTACATGTACAACGTACTCTCTGTTAGTGATTTGTACCCTAGATTCCATAGTACTTCAAGCATTGCATAATCTAGTATGGCCATACAAATTATGTATCTAAGAAATTAAAGACTTTAAACACCTTATGAAATTTTCTAGTTTAATTTATCGGAAGTGAAGCAATTATTCATCTATCATAGTTTGGCTAATTTATTCCTAGGCAAAACGTACTTTATGCAGGTGATTTGTATCCTCCCTTCCACACTAGCTCAGACATTGCGCACTCTAGTTTCTTTAGAACTCTTATCATTGCAAAAACTTCCAGTTTAGCTACTTCCGGTTTAGAGTTCATTTCTGCATTAAAAGCTAATACAATTTTAATTTCATAATAAAAATAAACTAATATACACAATGGATGATGCTAACAATTCAAAACACGACATGCAACATTTATTAGCAGCCAGACTTAAGATCAGCCTCGGCCTCTTCAACAATCTGCCTACTTATCAACCAGCATCTTTAGCAACCAATGTTCTAAGCAACGAATCTCGTTAGCAGCAAGCTTCAAGGTCAAAGGCAGCATTCCTAACAACCAGCGTCTTTGGAAACCGCACAACTTAGCAACCAATCTTCTTAGTAACCAATCTTCTTAGCAATGAACCTTGCAACCAGCCATCAGGAACCAATGTTTTTAGCGACAATCTCATTGGCAATTTGCGTCAAGGTGAGCCCACCGTCGGTAGCTACAGAACGCCTAAACAACGAGCTTCCTTAAAAAGCAGTATTTTTAGCAACCAGCCGTTCTAGCAGCTAATCTCCTTAGAAATTAGCTTCAATGTCAGTCTCAGACTTTGTATTGTATTTGTAAAGCGCCTCTAGTAGGGTGAACCGTTCAAAAGCGCTCCCAGTGCGCAAGGCCCCGCGAAAAGAAGGTTTTTGAGAAAAGCGAAGGAAGAAGAAAGAGTGCTAGATAGAATTTTAGAGCGAACAGAAGCAAAAAGGGCATTCCAAAGAGAGGGACCAATTGCAGCAAAGGAACGAGACTGAGCCATAGCAGTTCTACTACGGTGAACCAGGAGCATCAAGTCTATTGGAGGAACGAAGTGGACGGTGGGAGGAAGCTGAATGAGGCCGATGTATAGCGTCAACCAGTTATTTCGGGGGCAAGACCCCTCTGAGCCTTGAAGATCAGGGTGATGATCTTATATTGTATGCGAGCAGCGAGAGGGAGCCAATGAAGTTCATTAAACATAAAGGTAGAGATGTGAGAGTACCGGGGAAGGCGGGCTATCAGTCTAGCAGCTGTGTTGAGCACTGACTGAAGCGGAGAGAGTCGAACCTTAAGAAGACCAACAGGAAGGGAATTGCAGTAGTCGATCCGAGAACATACAAATTAAAGCAAGAGCTAAAGTAGTGAAGATGGAAGAGGAGACAGAACGACGAATGACCCTGAGACGCCTCAAGTGGAAATAGGAGGAGCGTGTGAGATTAGAGATGTGCTCGGTAAAGGTAAGTGAACTATCAAGGGTAACACCCAGATCGCGTACACTTGACGAGAAAGAGAAGAGTGGGAACTTTTCAGAGAGGAGAACAAAATCAAGTTTATGGAGCTGTTGAGGGGTACCAAACCAGATGAATTGAGTTTTAGAAGCATTAAGGGAGAGGCGATTAGATGACATCCAGGAGTGGATATGATTAGAGAGAGATTGAATACTCCCGACCAAAAGCGATTATTTGCTAAGGAATTTGGTTGCTAAGGAAGACTTGTTTCTGAAGAAGACGAATGCTAAGGAAGACTTGTTGTTAAGGAGGGCGGTTGATAAAGAGGGTGGTTGCTAGGGAAGGTAGTTGCTTAGGAGATTTGCTGCTATGCAGGGCGGTTGCTACAGAGGCTCATTGCTGTGAAGGAAGGTTGGTTGCTAAGGAGACTGGTTGCTAAAGTGGCTGGTTGCTAAGAAAGACGGATGCCAAGGAGACTGAGGCTGGTTGCTCCAAAGGTGCCTAGCCTTACATTGAAGGTGGTTGCTAAAGAGGTTGAGGCTGACCTTGAGACTGTTTATTAAGAAGTTTGTCTGTTAAGAAGACTGGTTGCTGTAAAAGACTGTTGCTAAGGAGGTTGATTGCCATGTAGGCTGGTTGCTAAGGAGGCTGAGGCTGATCTTGAGGATGGTTGCTAAGAAGGCTCTCTTTGTTCAATTATATGTTCGATGAATAAGCGTCACGTGTCCCGCTCGTGCTATGAAACGTGTATAAAATGTTGTTGAAAACTATCGTTTCTTTAATTTAATTTAATTGCACTATAGAGTCCACGGTGCCTGCAGGTATCATGAACTCTAGAGTACAAAATGTGCCTAGAGTCCACTTTGCCTCCTACACCGGTTTATGTCCACTCTTAGCTGCAAAGACATATCACTGTAAATTATGATAATCAGCTCAAAACTATGCGGACAAAGTGGTCAACAATGTCTTTACCTGAGCGCCAAAGTGCCTGTCATGTACCCTTAAATTACAGGACTGTAGGCGCTCACCCTCGGGACTTGGAACTTGGGTCCATTCTCAATTTACACTTTTTATCACAAAAAATGAACGAATAGTCCGATTTGCATGAACTTTTTGTTCTGTTTGTCTCGGCAAGCGCTATATCGGGGGAAAATATTAACTCTAAATTCTGGATCAGTCAAGGTAGTGTAAAGGTAAAAAAATAAAATCTAGCAAAAATCAGAGAAAAATGGCCAGATCTCAGCCAATAATTCTTAAATCAGCTAATTCATTCTTATTTTCCTCTTCTTGATAAGGGCTACCTGGGATAAGAAACTAGGCTCTTAAATGTAAGGCAATCCAAGGTTATTTAAAGGTCGAAAAGGTCAATTTCAGAGGAAAATCAGAGGAATAGCCATAGCTCAGACACATATTGTTACGCTTATATTATTCTTTACCTCTTTGCTGGTACCCATAAGGGCTACATTCGAGAAGATATAGTACCTAATGGTCAAAATAATCCAAGGTGATTTCAATGCCAACACTTCAAAATCAAGAGAAAATGGCAACATCTCAGTCAAATACTGTTTTAGTTGGGTGATTCTGTGTAATGGCCATTGTTCCTTGATTTTTCACCTTTGACCTTCAAAGGACCTTGGGTTACCCCAAGGTCATTTCAAGGTCATAATGTCAAAATAAAGGGAAAACTGCCATAACTCAGAATCACTCAAATACAAAAACATTCACCAATTGATTTTGACCTTTGACCTTGAAGTGACCTTGGATTAGGTTAGTCTTAGCTTTTGGTCTAATGTCTTCTCGAATTCAGCTCTTATCAGCCCGAGCAAATAGGAGAAAAATAGAACAATATTTGGCAGAGTGATGGCCTTTTTTTCCTTAATTTTGACCTGTTGACCTTGAAAAAGCATTGCAATGTGGTAGATTTTTAAAATAGTTCTTAAATAAGGTAGCCCTTATCGGCACGAGCAAAGAGGTAAAAAATAATGAAAATATAACAAAGTTTGTCTGACTGTTTCCTCTGATTTTCCACAGAAATTGACCTTTTTGACCTTAAAATCACCTTGGAACGCCTTACATTTAATAGCCTTGTTTCTTATCTCAGGTAGCCCTTGTCAAGAAGAGAAACAAAAGAAAGAATTAGCTGATTTGAAGAATTATTGGCTGAGATCTGGCCCTTTTTCAGATTTTTGCTAGATTTAATTTTCTTTTACCTTGAAATGACCGTGAATGATCCAGAATTTAGTGTCAATATTTTTTCGCGATATAGCTCTTTTCTAAACAAACACAAGGGAAAAAGTTCATGCAAATCGGACTATTCGTTCATTTTTTGTGATAAAAAGGGTACATTGAGAATGGACCTAAGTTCCAAGTCCCGAGCATGAGTACCTAACAGTGCTTTTATTTAAGTAGTCTATGGTCGCTGTCGATCACTTTAATTACGAGTCGATTCATTTATAAGCACTTCAGACTGGCACCCCGTTATTAGCGCGCAAGACAAATGCGCGCCGACAAAAGCGCGCCGACAAAAGCGCGCCGACAAAAGCGCGAACCGTCAAAAGCGCGCAAGACAAATGCGCGCCGACAATAGCGCGCATGCATCGAGACGTAAAGACAAACAAAGCTGAAGAAACGTGTGCGTAATTAATAAGACAGCGCTTACAACAGTTACAACAACAAAATATATGTCAAATGAAGTGAAGTTATGAGAAACAGTAACTAGCTAAAAACTCTTTATAATTATACGGTATACAGTTAATGATTGTTGAGAGTTAGTTCACTAATTAACGTTTGTTTGGTTGTCCTTCTATCAAATTGAAAGGTTATAGGCGATTCCACGTAGATAGTCGAGCAATGGTACGTTGCCGTATGTGGGAACCAAGGCCATCAGGCGTCGGTTAAGTCTGACGTACTATGTTTTCGTTGCCTCAGGTTGTCGAAATCTGGCTCGAAAACGCTCGATCATGAGCTCTACGTGATCCTGCTCCTTTCGAAAGTGGTCAACAAGCTTGTACACTGACGGATGATGAGAGTCTGTCTGCTGAAACGCCCGATGCCATGACTCTACCAAATTATTAGTGCGTGGTAAACTGTCGTTTACACAATCGCATATGTTCGTCGTCCAAAGGGAAAACACATTCTTAGAATGTATCAATTAATAATTAATCAATAGAGGTGGGAAATGCTTTGAAGTTTATAATTCAAAGGGATAGTACAGTCTTTTGGTCTATGCTGCGCGCTTTCGTCGGCGCGCATTTGACGGGCAATTTTTGCTGCGCTCAATTGACGGCGCGCTTTTGTCGGCGCGCATTTGTCTTGCGCGCTAATAACGGGTCACCCTTCAGACTCGGTCTTGCATCGTATTGCATTTTAATGCAATAATATTTGGCTGAATTGTCTACATTGCTTTGCATACCAGGGAACGTGTCTCAACGAGAAAGTTATACAACTGAAGAGGAGAAGGCATGTGAAGGACCTGAGATGAAAAGAATAAAGAGTGAGCAAAACACTCTACTCTTGATTCTAAATACATATAATTTTCGGCAGTTGACTGCTTTGAACTAAGATTCCTGTAATTCTCTCTTGGTTGGTCTCCCAAAGGTTCGTCTCTCTCCTCTTCAGTCTGTTCTAAATGCTGCGGCCAGAATAATAGCCCGACTTCCTCGCTCATCACACATCTCTGCTTTCATGTTTGACCACTTCATTGGCTCCCTCTTATTGCTCGGGTTCAGGTCAAGGTACTTTCTTTAATCTACCGGTCGTTTACTGGCCAAGCTCCCAAGTATCCATGTGACCTTATCCGGTTGCCGGCCTCGGCTACTTCTCTTCGCCCGCTACGCTCATTAAACCGGCATGATCTCTTTGTCCCGCGAGCGAGAACTGTTGTGGTTAAAATGCGAGCCTTTGCCTTCATTGGCCCTGCACTGTGGAACCAGCTTCCTCCTTTGACTCGTTCTTGTTTATTAACTGG